>PVKZ01001446.1:66100-134720 GCA_004027375.1 Macroglossus sobrinus | reverse complement strand
CAGTCTCTGTGTATCTTTACAATAAATTCTTCTTTTCTGCGTCCACTTGGTCAAGTTGCATCCAGAGAATCTCATTTAATATAGACAACTAGTTCCCACTAAACCTGGGATGAATTTGTAGACTCATCAATAACCCAAGATATTTTGGCTTGTGTTTAATATCCTGCCTTTTGAATATTACCCTATACTATTAGCTGCTATTTTTATACCTGATATTTGATTTGGGTTGAGGAGCTATGTCTGATTCTCTTTTGTTACACCCTCCAGTTGAGCTTGCTTTGTCCTTTGCTGCCCTCAGCGGCTCTCTCCCACAAGCATTTTTACTTAAAACACACTAGACACAAAAAAGACATCTTATTTTCATATGACTGGTGAAAACAAAGTTTTAGGTAAATGCAGTGGCATTTTCATAATAGTAAAATGCTGTAAGAACTAATACTACTTTTAGGAAAAGGAAAAATATCATGGAGGAAAGAAAAATGGCAGAGCTCCTAAAAAAAGGAGGATATAGGAATTACGCTTTCTCATCAAAAGATTATAAATCCTTGACTTTCATGATGTTCTCAATTTTTTTTTTTGGTAAATTAAGTCTCTGTTATTAAGTTAAAAATTAAAGAGAAAAAAACGATTAATTTACTGGTGAATAAACATATGACAGACAGAAAAAATTATATTTATTTGATTATTTGAAATTTTCCATGGTCTGGTTTCATATTCCCAAAGAAAAATACAACTATTCATGTTAATATTGAAATGCTAATGAATACAAATTTAGTAATTTAAATATCATTAGAAAATAATCACCTTTGTTTTTTAAAAGCTGTTTATATGTTTAAATAATATTTTATTTTGAATTCATAAGCGAAATTAAATGATTTAATAGATCTAATGGGTCAATTTGAATAAATGACAATAATTTCTTATTCAAACATACGGTCTCAGCCAAGTTTGGAAGTCTTCAATATGGGTAGGCTATGTTGTTAAATTAATATGGAAATAAAGGCTAAATAACTTGTAATTTACTTAGAATTTTCTAACCAAATTAGTCCCATGATATTTACTTTAAACCTTTTTTCTTTTTTTTTTCCTAAATATAAGTGCTTGTTTAGGCATTTATCCACTGAATAACTGATTTATTAAACATTATTAAACATACAAAGCACTGTACTGGCCAATTTAAGGGAAAAAATCTGAAATTCACTTCTCTGAATGCATGATCATGATCATAAACAATTATAATACAGAGAGATACATGGAGATACATGGTTTTAAGAGGTATAAAGGAAGAATGACACAGCTAAGGGGAGATGGAGGAAAGTTTATGTTAGTCTTTGAAGTATGAATGAGATATCCAAGTAGGAATGTGTTAAGACAGCAATTCCTGGGAGGTTCAGTGTTTCAAATGCAAAAAATGTGAGCAATGCAAGAATGACATCAAGTGCATCCTGTGACTAGACTATAAGAAGATCAGAAGTAATGCAAGAAGGAGAAACAATAATGTAGATAAATAGGTGTTCTTTCATCTTAAGAACACTCCTCAGTTTATAACTATAATTTTAAAAGCATATTTTAGACTAGGGATTGATAAATTATATCCCAGCCAAATCTGTTCCACTGCCTGCTTTTGTAAATATAATTTCATTAAAATACAGCTCTGCCTATTGACTTACTTATTGTTCATAGCTGGTTTAGCACTATAATGCAGAGTTGAGTGCTTGCAACAGATGCAGTATGGCCTGCAAAGCTTAAAATATTTATTGTCTAGCCCTTTACAGAAAAAGGTTGCTGAACACTGTCCTAGATTTCTGTGTGGTTATTGATGATGGTATTAGGTGTCAAAATAGCTACGAGGTGTGTTAAACTTATAGCATAGTCAGTGCACTGTAATAGTATTATATATCCCTAGGCAAGTTTTTACTTTTTCTGTGCCAAATGCAAAGAATGATTTAGAAGAAGAATCGCATAATTGTATTCTAATGTATTCTCGACCATATTTGAGACCTGAAACGATGTCTTTTAAGTGAAAGAATGTTGAATTTTTGCTCTCAGGACTCTATAAATAATAGAAATACTATTTTTTTCCAAATAGTTATTTTCTGACTTTTACATTAATTTTAAAGATAAAAAATGAATACGTGAGAAAAAAATAGCCTCCAGACTGCTCTCTGTCTCCTTACTTGCAGTTTAGGTTAGGACTGTTTTTGAACTCTAGATCCTCTAAGGTATAATTTGCACTGGTTGCTTTTACCTACTTTGAAAGTATATCCTTTCCCTAGTGCTGTCAGCTGTCTTTTATCAGCAATTCTTACACTTATGAAAGCTTCTATTCTCACCATGTGGCACTGCATCTTCTATGTATCACAGAGTTTGGGGGCAGGTAGCAATGATGCCCTGGGGTTATTTTCTTTGTAATGGAGAGCTATAACTCTTCAGAGTCCATTTTCAAGGTGAACTTGGCTCCTGTGGTTATCTACCTGCTTCCTTTAGAAATGCTTCTAAGTCATGCATATGATTACTTCTGAATCCTTCAGAAGACCACTGTGGGTACTGCCAAAAAGGGCATAAAAACTAAAAACTAAAATAAAATAAAATAAATATAAATAAAACAAAAAAGTTATAGATAAATGTGCTTTATAAGAAATTTATAAATATTGCATATTTGGCAATGGACAGGAACAATGAAAAACAACACCAAATCATAATCAAGTATAAGTATCTGGGAGTGAGGATGCTAGAGAGAAATCACTCTCAGAAAGCCTAATAACACAATTAAATGCCGAATAACATATTAAATGATTTTCAGTGTTTCAAGAATTATTCCTTTGGCAGTTTGTATATTCTGGAAAAGGCTAGTAGGCAAATATTTGATATGTATAATCTTATATTTAATATATAATTCCTATATTTAATATGTACTTATATTTATGTATATATTGTGATATATATATGTGTGTGTGTATCTATATTTATATCTATATCTATCTATCTATCTATCTATCTATCTATCTATCTATCTATCTATATATAAAATTGGTATGTTTATCTAATTGTAAAATGTATCTACCTGACTGTATTTTGAAATAGACTTGCTTATTTTAGTTCTTAAAAATGCCTTATGTCAGTTTTAGATCTCTCTCTCTCTCTCTATCTCTCTCTCTTGTCCTCTCTGTCTCTTTCTACATGTACAGATATAGATATAACTTTATAATATATAATGTATGTTTATATATATATATATATATATATAAATATATATAAATCTAATATATATGACCCAATTCTTTATTCAATGAAAAGAGGTGGTGTTTAAAGATAGTATTTACTTACATTCCTTAAGCTATTTTTAAAAACCATTCACAACATTTTAACAAATGTATGTTGAGAAATCAAAAATATTTCAGAACTGATATTAGATATCTTTAGGGCTAAAAAAAAGTTATGTATCTTATTTCAAATTTCTGATTATGTATATGCACTTAGACAAATGTGGCAATGATTATAAGAATACAGACTAAGTAATTCAGAAATGTATCAGCAAAATATTTTAGAGGATTCAAAGGAGGAATAGGTTAAATTTAGTTGTGAGGATTAGGAAGAGTTCCATGAGGAAGGTAGCATGAGACTTAATTAGAATGAGACTTAAAGAATAAAAGGTTTCCATCAACCATTGAATGAAGGGGAAATTTCAAATGAAATATCCAAAGAACACAGGGAACTACATGTCATCAACAAAGCTCAGGACTCTGACTAGTTAATTATTTGTATTTTTAAAATATTTTTATAGTTCATAAAATAGGCAGGTGTGGTTATGTGAAATAAATGTGGAACGAATAAATAAAGATTAAATTGTACAGGCTAGAATTTGGTTGTGAGCCATTGAAGACTTTGAGCAGGAAAGATCTGAGTTGTACTTTAGAAATACTACTTTGTTGAAAATAAGCTGTAGGGAAGAAAATGGAGAAGAAGAAATAAGATAGCTGGTTTTGTGGGTAGGCTATAACTACTCCAAGAGAGAAGTAATAATAAACATAATTGCCAAATACTTTTGAGTTTCTTATATGGTCTAGTTGCTGCTCTAATGTCTATACATATATTGACTTAATTTATTCTAAGATCAATTGTGGTAGGTACATCAACCATATGTGGTGGGTGCTATTGTAACAACATCTTCACAAAGGAAGAGTCTGAAATAATACAAAAAAATTACACTGGTTTGTCTAAAGTTAAATAACTTATAATAAGTATGTAAATGTGAATGCTTATTAAATTTTAGACATTCATTCAGTATATGTGGATTGAGTAAATAAAAGGACTGACTACGTAAGCTACATTTTGATTTTTTGTTTGTCTCAAGGCAATTTTTAAATTTCTCTTTTGATTTCTTTTTTGGACCATTGGTTTTTTAGTAGTATGTCATTTAATCTATACATTTGTGAAATTTTCAGTTTTATTTATGTAATTAATTTCTAGTTTTGAATCATGTGTTCAGAAGAGATGCTTCACATACATAGAGTTAACAAATGTGTGAAAAATGCTCAACATCATTCATCATCCTGAAATGCAAATCAAAACCACAAGAAATATCACCTCACATCTGTTAGAATGGCTATTACTAAAAAGACAAGAAATAACAAGTGCTGGCAAGGATATGGGGGGAGATAAAAGGGAACTCTTATGCACTGTTGGTGAAAATGTAAATTGGCACAACCATTGGAAAGCAGTGTGGAAGTTCCTCAAAAAATTATAAATAGAACAGCCATATTAACCAACAGTTCTACTTCTGGATATTTATCAGAAGAAAACAAAAACACTAATTCAAAAAGATATATGCACCCCCATGTTTATTGAAGCACTATTTATAATAGCCAAGATATGGAAGCAACCTAAGTCTCCATCAGTGGATAAATGAATAAAGAAATTGTGTTATATGTATATAATGGAATATTATTCAGCCACAAAAAAGAATGCAATCTTGCCATTTATAACAACATGGAGGGATCTCAAGGGCATTATGCCGAGTGAAATAAGTCAGAAAAAGACAAATACTATATAATCTCTTTTATATGTAGAATCTAAAAAAAAAAAAGAAGAAGAAGCCTATAGTTACAGAGAACAGATTGGTGATTGTCAGAGACAGGAAATCAGGAGTGATGGGAAGGGTGGTAAAAAAAAAATGTGTAAGCAGTAATTAAAATGAATAGTATATATAATAGAAAAAAAGATTGTGAGTAACTTAAGAAATGAATGAATATCTTAAGAAAATTGTGACTATGATTTTTTCTGAAAGACAAAAAATTTAAATAAATGATGAATGAACCATATTTCTGGATGGAAAGACTCAGCAATAATTCCAAAACAAGCTTATAACTTACTTTTTAGAACTTGACAACATATTTTTGAAGTTCATCTAAAAAAATAAATGATACAAATTCTTTAAAAAGACTTTTAAATTAAATATAAGGAGGTTCTTTCCTGACAGGTATGTAAAAATACTAATAATAAAAAGTGAAAAATACCTAAGATCTACAATGATTATTACCTTTGTGTTTTCTAAATGTGTCAAAAGCTAAAATATACTTTATAACTGTAAATAATAATAATAATAATAATAATAATAATAATAATAAAAGAGGATTTTTAAGTAGCCTAAGGGAAGAGTTGGAATCTAGAAAATGGAAATAAAGGATCTTGGTATAAATAAACAATACTAATTGATATATTAATACTAATTTAGGATATGGTTAAAACCCTTTATAAAGATAGTTATTTACATATATCATTTAATTTTTTTTGCATTACTTTGCAAAAAAAAGAATCACTAAAAGTCTTCAGTAAAATATGCCACATAGACTCACACAAATGAGCCACAAGGAATGTATCATGAAGGCTTGAGTAATAGGCAATATAGTTGGCATGTTTCAGTGCAGGAAACATACTTCCAGCAGAAAGGAATTTAAAAGAGGATATTAGCTACTTTCTTTGGCATGGCTAGGGAAATAGAAGGCACAGAGTAACAACAAGGCTATTGCCTGGAAGGGTGTGCTAGCATGACCAGGATCCAAATTTTGCTCTGCTGGGAACTTTGCTGATGCAATCACAGGTGTCCCACATCCCAGAAGCCAGTGACTAGATGATGGACTATAGAATCTGAGCACTGTCGATATGCACACATGCTGGAGGCCCTTCTACTACAGAGAAGTGGCATCAGCCTCACTTCTACCTTTCCAAAATCATGCCTATATGTCTGATTGGTACAACACAATTCACATTTTGGTACTAGGATGAAAATACAGATTGCATTTCCCAACCACTCTTAACAAGCAGGTTAAATTAGAAATTGGAAGAGCCTCTGTAAAAATATGAAACTAACAAGTTTCTAAAGTCAAAATATAAGCTGTACATTTTTATAAGGAAAAAAATGTGCAATTTTACTTCTGATTAAAGAAATATAAATTAAACCCAAAATATAATGTTCTTCTAATGTTTTGATAAATTCTGAGTGAAGTGTGGAGATGTAAAAATTCTCATTCCACTAAAGAAGAAGAATAAATAGATGCATCTTATCTGGACAGCAATTTGGAATTAAGTATCTAGAGGCATAAATGATTTCATCCTTTGATGTGATAATATACTTATAGGAATCTAGCTTAAGAAATAATGTGGTCTCCAATTTATTATAGGAATATTGCAATGTGAAAAAATAGGCAGCTTTATTTAGGAGTATGAAAATCAGAAAATAATTAATGTTCAACTAAAGGGGAATAGTTAGATGGTTATATTACCTCTATACAATAGTTTATTATAAAGCTTTGTAAAGACATTGAAAAACATTCATCTTAGGTAAAAACAAGTAGAAAACAAAAACTATTTATAAATGCAGGGCTAATTTTTTAAACTATTCACATATGAAGAAAAATGGAATAATATTGTCTACCTTTGTTTTGTAACACTTTATTGACTTTTTATAAACGTCAATATAAAAAAAAGAACTTTTTTTTAAAACTTGCCTATGTGCCAACTATTGTTCTTAGCATGGAGATATATTTTAGTTCATTTATTTAACCATTGCTAGGTTAATAGATTAAGGAAAAGGAAATCTTTGTGAACCAATAAAATCATTAATTAGATTTAAAGCAAATCATTTAATATTTTTAAATGGAGATATAAACAAAGACATGGAAAAAACCTTAATAATCAGCATAGACTATGTTAATTTTCTTTGATTTTCTTATGAATTAGTGTTAGCAAATCCTGAAATTTATCATAATAATAAATTATTACTTGCTTTTCCATTAAATCACTAGGTTCAATGACCATTTTAGAAAAACTATGTGATTTTAGTATTTTAATTCCATTCATGGATTTTTTGTAGAGAGCCTAATGAGACTTTCTTTTTTTCCTTTCCTTCCTTTCTCCCTCCCTCCCTCCCTCCCTCCTTTTTTTCTTTCCTCCCTTTTTAAGTTTTATTGAAGTATAATAACATATAGAATTGTAAGATGTATTTAAAGCATACAACATGATGATTTGATGTACATGGTGAAAGAATTCCCAGCTCCAGCTCCCCACACCAATGAATTTATTTATCACACCCTTTTCTAATTTATCTTTCTTGTGTGTATGTATGAGAACATTTACGTTCTACTCATAGAGTAGATCTCATTTATTTGCAAATAGAATACTGGTATAGTAGAGCTAGTAGTATTAAAAGAAAGAATCACTGAGCCAAGTGGTTTTTCAGAGTTACTGTTATGGTAGATGGTGAGACATTTGCTTTTGTTACTCCTAGTGCCTTAACTTTGATCTCTCTCTTAAAGAAAAAAAAAAAAGGAGAAATAAAGAATCACAGATCCAAGAATACAAGAACTTAACTTTCTAAGTGTCAGAGCGAATTGAGGTTTAGTAATAAACCCAGACATCAGATGGATTCCTTTTGACCAGCACGAGATTCTCATTTGTAGAAGGGAATGCCGTACCTGTGTCAACAGATATCAGAGACCAATTTTACTTTGTTTAATAAACTATTTTTTATTTATTTTGTGGATATGAGATATCCTGTCAGAATATATCTTATCGATGTTAGAAATATATCTTGCATCTTTGATTCTGACTCACTGAAATGGGCTGATTACCAAAAGCTACTTATCACACCTTAAGGTAGGTAGAAAGACTTCCCCTCAAAGTATGTGTTCTGTGATGCATCGGACCTGTCCTCTGTCATAGAGATCACATTGGGAAGTAAAGGTCAGAGATGCAAAAACTATCCATGAGAACCAAAGGACAAGCTAATGTTGGCTTAGCAGAGGAAATCAGTGTCACACTCGGGAATCAAGACTAAAGATTCTTAGTAGATTTTTAAAGCAAATTCTAATCCTGTCCTATGAAGAACTCAATTGCAGACCCAGGAGACAGAATAGCATCAATACGGTAAAAATAATGTCTCAGAGGCACCATTCCCTTTGTTAGCAAGTTTAGAATGAAAGGAAATAGCAGACACTGAATTTGGGAATTTGTCTTGATAGGGAACAATGTTTCCAATGGGTTGCTCATGTTTTTGTACCTGACCTTAGCAACAAGCATTTATAGTTTTGCTCCAACCCATCTTTCCAAGGATGCTTTTGGAAGCAGTTAGCTTTGGAAGATAGAGATAGTGTCTCCCTTTAGGGCAGAGAACAGATGTGTTCTTTTTAGGATATGATAAAGATAACTTCTCTCTTTAGAGCAAAAATTGGGTGGTTTTGCTAGAAGCTCCAAAATATCCAGACTTATTAAACTCTGGGTCCCTGGGCCCCTGGGAACTGGGCCCCTGTCTAAACAGTATTATCCGCCTGATCCTTGTGGGACTTTGGGGGCAGGGGAACCAATGTGAATGTAAAGCTTATGCTACCTACTCTGTCACAAGTAATAAAGTCCTTCACTTCTGACCCTAAATCATGTGTTCCAACAGCATCTATGGCAACATCTAAACTGTGGAAGACTTACTGGTTAGGTTACAAGTAGAGCAAAATTTTAGTCTCGACACATTGTAGTTATTTTTAAAGATTTTTCTAATTATAAAAATAATATTTTCTTAGCACAGGGAATTTGAAAAGTAGAGGAGACATGTAAGAGGAAAACAAATTCATAATGTCCACATCCAGAGAAGGGTAATATTTTAATGTTAGCACAAATTGTAACATTGCTATCTATGTACATATACATAAAGCTATGTCGTCATGCTAATAACATAAATTGCATTTTGTTTACTCGTTTTATCCTCTAAAATTATATAGTGAGTATTTCTGTGTCATTAATTTTTAAGCATGATTTTGAATATCTGTTTAGCATTTCCTTTTATTATAACTAAACCATTATTTACATAATTAGCCTTCTCTTATCGAACATTTTGGTGATTTGGAGCTTTTAGCTATTAAAAATAATTCTACAATGAACATCTTTTTATACTGTTAGTGTGCTTTTCTTGTTTACATGTAAAAAAAAGTAATTGCCAGGTGAAACTGCTAGGTCTCAGCAACTTTTCATTTAATATTTTTCCTGTGTGTTTTGGTTCTCTCACAGTTGAGCCAGAAGTTCCACAAAACCACAATCTTCACAGGGGATGATTTCTCTGATCTTTAACCTTAATAGACACTGGGTAAATGGCTTTTGTGGTTTAGTTTTTCTGGATCAGTTGTTCTAGAAGTGTTGATCTGTTTCACAGATTCCACTAAGTCATCCTAAGTGTCCACCCATAGAGAATCACACATCAAGTTACATCCAATTTCTCTCCATTTCTCTGGCTTCTTTAGAAGATTTCACTTTTTTCTTTCAAAATAAAGGCTAAAGTATGTGGGGTAGTAGATTGACTTCAGGGTCCTTCAAAAATTCTACTCTTTAATCCTTTGAGTCTTTTTTAACATTTTTAAATAGCCGTCATTAATAGGTTGATTGCAGCTCTCTGTTTCATCATAGCTTTGTAATGGATAAGTTGTTTATTTTCCTAGGATGAATATCATGATGAATGTGCCTTATCAAATGAAATATTTATTCTGGAAAATGTCATCTCCACCCAAAATGACCTTATTGTGTACATCTCTCTGATGTCTGCCACATCCTCTAAAGTAAATTCTATTACTTCTCTAGCAATGTTTTCTTGTTATTTTGATAATCAATGATCCATTGTGATAGTTTAGGTTATATACCCTAGAGGTAAAGGTTGGTCTCTAACATATAGGACCTAATTTTATACTTATATCAAATTCAGAATATCAGCCACTTTGCCTCTTCCCAAATCAGTATGAATGGCTATTGGATCATGAGGTAGACATCTGTTTGGGATAGCACACTGCTGGTCCATCAGGAACTTATTACTTGACACTTAAATTAGATCTCTCTCTCTAAGATGTGATGAGCAGAATGATAGAGCTCCTTTTCAGCTTTGTATATTTACATAAACATATCTGAAAGGAATATAAATGAAGCAAATGATTAAATGATTACTAAAAGAAATGAACAAAAGCTCTTCTGTGCTTCTGCTACCAACTTTATTGCAAAAAAACTCATCCTTCTAATGTTTCTGTTTGCAGCTTTGTTAAGAGGGTTTGGGTCCTTTTCAGGATTTCAACTTAGAAAAGACAAACAAGCAAACAAAACAAATAAAGAAACAATTAAAAAAACTTCTGGGTAGATCATGAGCCTCTAGACTAGGTAAAATCTTTTTTCTCCAAAGGAATATGTACTTCTCACTTATACTTCACAAACAGAATCTAAAGATTTCTGTTCATTAAAATATGATGAACAGAAATATTCTGCCTATCCCAGTACATTCTAAAGATTCTGGCACACATGAGATATTAAAAACATACTTATAGGATTAATGAATAAATTAGTGTTCTAAATCAAGAAATGATAAATGAATGATAGCTGTTCTTTTCTTATGAAGATGCAAACTGTAGATGTATTTGTCAAAGCAGACATTACACCAAATGAAGTTAAACAGGTAGAGAAACTTTATTCAAAAATAAAGTTTCTTTAGAATGGGGAGAGAGGCCAGGACTTTGAGCTCAATTCCACTGAAACAAAAGGTGAGAGGTTTTTCTTTTCCTTTTTGTTTTTAATTTTTATTTTTCTTCTTTTCTTCCCTCTTCCTTACTTCCTTCCTTCCTTCCTCCCTCCCTCCCTCCCTCCCTTCCTTCCTTCCTTCCTTCCTTCCTTCCTTCCTTCCTTCCTTCCTTCCTTCCTTCCTTCCTTCCTTCCTTCTTTCCTTCTGCCCTTCTTCCCTTTCTTTCTCTTTTCTTCTTCCTTTTTTTATTTCTTTTTAAACACTGGATGAACTAGTAGAAAGATGAGACTGAGCAATAGCATGTGTCTAGCACATTGAGTTATTCTTCAGCTTGCAAATGCTTTTTTTGGTGATTAGGCGTTCTGTGTTTGCTAACTGACACCATTGAAATTAGGCTCCTACTTTCTTAGTAGATACTGGGAAATAAGGTCTCTAATCTTCCTTGATGATTAAATTTCAAATTGCTCCCAGATCCTTGAGAAAGACATTCTTGGATCATAAAACTAGAAAGAGGATTTTTAAAAAATAAAAGATTTGAATGTATCTCAAAGGGTCAGAGAAAGAATTTACTGTTATAGGATTTTTAAAGTAAATGATCTAAAGGGAAATGAGGAATGTATTAGTCAGGAAGGAGATTGTCTAAAGTTCAGTCAAGCTGAGGAGAATGTAAAGGGCCTCTTTGTCACATGCATCTTCTTAATATAATAAAAGTAATTAATTACAAAGAAAAATGTCTTCTTCTCCCTCATGTACACAGAACTGGTAACATTTCTATTGTATGAATATTCTTGGAAGGTCAAATATAAAAATATCATTACATGTATTCAACAAATATTAAAATCTAATTATTAAATAACAAAGCACTAATATGTTATTTAATAAAATAGAAAGCTTAGGACATGTAGTATCTCTCTGTCCTTTATGAGCTGGTATTAAATTCTAATCTTTAATCTTTGATTTATTTTATTATTTTTCCATCTTTTTTATTGGGTGATAGGCATGGTAGATTGGAGCTTCTGCTGATTCTCCCTGATATAATATCTTCCCTCTGATTTGAAGTCTGAATCATCAGAGGTGAGAAATTAGCTGTCACTTATGCCAAAACTGTTCATCTTTGTCACTGTTACATTTCACACTTTGTCAATTCATATCTCAAGTTTTGTCATGCTTTTTGCATGGCTATTATGATTTTCTCTTTAACAGGAACTAGCTTTTTCCTGTCTCATCTTTTTGGCCTAAACATACATGCCCAAATGTATAGTGGATGAAGGTGAAACTAATACTTCTGATAGTCACAGACTGGTTACATATTATGCAGAATATAAGAGAAAGTGCTTAAAGAACAAATATGCTTTCTAATATTATAACAATTTGTTATATGGATGAGGTTTCCATTTTAGTTGAGTAGAATTTTCTTTGTGTATGTAAAATTTCCTTAATTATCAAATGATTTTGCTTTAAAACTATAATTAATATAAATGTATATTTATCATTTTGAAATACGATGAAGACACTTTTTAAATTTATGGGACAACATGTTGTCAATGAGTAAAATTTATTTTTGAAAAGGAAAGTTCTAAAGCCTCAGTTTTACCTTCTGTATAATAGGAATAATGTTTTGATTATTAAATGTTTCTTTAGAAAGGAGTGATGCCTGGGAGGAAAGAGCAAGAGCATATTAAAAAATACACCATAATGAGATTTTAGAAAGAAAATAATTTTTACTTAAATCTAAACTTTTCACAATAGTTTCTTAAAAATAATAATATTAAGAATATGAAAGTTATCTGAGTTATTTTCAAATACATGTAAATCATTTTTTCAAGTGGTACTGTGTTTATTGTATGATTCTTAATGCTTCATCACAGGAAGAATACTTGCCTCCCTTAGATAAAAATATATGTTCGCTTCATCCCATGAAGACAATTGCTTCTGGCTTTGTTATAAACAATCCTGTGTTCTCCATCTCCTATAATTGTAAAATATAAGTGACTTGATTTTAACAAAACTACAAACAACCTTGATTCAATTGATTTGCAGATATAAAGTTGAAACTGGTTATTTTATAGAAAGCATTTTCAAAGTCTATATGGATAATAGAAGCTGCTTTGAGATGCACATTACCAACTTTACCATAACATGGAAATTTTGATAGAGTTATAGGTGCCAGTATGTGACCATAATTTCTTTGACACAGCCTTATACTGGGTCAGCAAAAGTTCATGCCTCCTAAGATAGCTCAAAAATGTCTACCTGACAGGAATTCAAATTTAAGAATTAAACTATTTTATTACATCTAAAATCGAATTTCTGTCAAATTGCTTACAAACTGAGTTGAAATTATCTAGTATCTTTAATTTGTTCTGCAGAAAAAAATCCATTTAATTATATTTGTTCATTCATTCAAACAACAGGCATAGAATTGACTGAGAGTTCAAATAAGGAGAATTATTAAGATACCATCATATGAAATTAAAGAGTTATAGTTTGATTTCTAGTTCTGACATCTATAAATTGTGCTAGTGTTGATGAGACAGTAGGATGACACAATGCATTGTCTACTGAAGACTGGTAAGATATTTTATTTCTCTTATGAGTAAGTCATGCCTTGCGTGTGGCTGAGTGACTTTAGGATGCACTCAGTCTTCAGTAACTTTTGTGTTCTAGACATTTGGAATCAATTCTACTGTGTCTTGGCACATCCTAGTATAGGATGTTCTTCCTGCCTCCCTCCATCTTTTCCTCCCTCCCTCTTAAATTCCTCCCCTCCCTCCCTTGCTTCCTTCTATCTTTCTTTTTATATATTTTTGGAGGGTAATATTTTATAGAAGCTGTATGTTTTTCTCTGAATTTTAGTCTACTCATGGCCTCAAATTCAAAACCTTTCTGCTGCATTTCTTTTCAAACAACTCTCCCATCAACAAGCACATAGAACTTAGAAGTTTTTTCAATGGGAGAAAAGTTAGGAGTACCAGCAAAAAGTGAGAGGATGTGTAAGTGTGTGTTAGTGTGTATGTGTATAGGCCTGTATGTGAGTATACATGCTTGCGTGTATGTGTGTTTGTAAGTGCTCATGCATATAATGGTAGTGGTTAGGAAAGAGGGATAACATTTAGTATTTTGCAAACACTAATTCCACATACTCTCCCAACTCAAGGTTCTCATCTGTTCTCACCTGCCATGTCCTGCCATCCCCCAGGACCTACTATAGACAGTAAAGGATTAAGGCGTAAAACCCATTCATAATTTTGTGTTTATGACTGTGTCACACACAGCACAAAATGAATTCAAGAGTCATTCCAGCTACTTAGTCATGAATTGTTCTTATGGTGGCAAAATCACCAAAACCAGGAGTTTTTGGTTAACCTTGCTGATTGATCTAATGATTACGAAGTGGTTCTTTAAAAAATTATGTAGTTCTTTATTAAAGAAATTATTTAGCAGATTGAATAGCTACTATGAGGGATTACTGTAACCTAGCATAATATTCTTGATTTAAATAAAATTCTTTTTTTTAACTGACAACAAAACATATGTTTTAACAACCATAGATTTATAAGAAATAGATGACAATATTTTTCTGTAACTTAGTTTTTTTTACCATTCCTCTGAATCTTAGAAGACTTGCCTTTTTAGTACTCAACTAAATAAATTCTTTAAAATAGAAAGCAATCTTCTCCTGATGTTAGGCAGAAACATAAGCAATAATATCAGAATGTGAATTTTACCAATGGAAAATGGATAAGGTAAAAATAATTTGAAGAGAGCGTAAAGAATTCTGGAGCAGACAATTGTCTGTGGCATTGTGCCTTTCTGTAGGAGCTTCCTTTAAGTTATTAATACCACTGATTAGGTAGCCAAATAACAGTGCAACAACTGCCACACACTCCACATCTACTTTACGTCCTGTGTCAGGTTCTATAATCTGTATGCTTTACCACCCACCCCCACTCAATTCATTAAGTCACCTGGAAGGTTGTATCCTTGAGTACAAGATAAATATTACAAAATCCATGCCCTCAGGAGGTAGAATTAATATGGTTAAGAAGTGGCAAATTTTTGAATTGATATTCTTCTCATCTCCAACCCCCAAAGAAGCTAACCAGCGAGATATTAATTCTTAATAATGCAGTTATTTTTAAAACACCTAACAGTTTGACATTTCTAATTTTAGAGTTGAAAGATTTATTTTCCTAAAATGCCAATATGTCTCTTTCTTTTTCTATGTCTTGCTACTTCCAGAATTTGAAGACTATATTCTGACTGATTTTGAATCCCCAGTGTTTTCTTCTTTTCTACTCATATAATCATTTTCATACTATATGATTTATTTCCCAGGGTTACGTACACATTTTCATTAAAAATATTAGAAAAACAATAATCAAATCCAAAACCTTTTGAACCTTGGAACATGTACTCAGCATATTTTCTAGAACCTTAAGGGCTTTATCATATTAGATTTTGGAAGACAGTTTGTGAGATAGGAAAGTAATTATAGTTATACCTGTGTATTTCTTCTTTTTATTTAAGACCCTCAAGGCCTTGTCTTTAAGATATTAAGTAGTTTGAAGTGTGATGAAAACCAGAAAGGGAATGGCATCTTTTTATCTTCAGGAATATCCTTTTCATAAAGTTACATAGACTTTAGAAAGTCAAGGTTAAAGCTAATTTAGTGAACATTAAGAAAAGTAGCTTTCGTTAAGCCTTGAATTTTTATTCATATTATCATTTTACGAGTTAGCTCTGGGACAATCATGCAAGTGAAATGTTGTATTTATGACTGAGTTACTTATCAGAAGATACTTGGCAGATATTTATGAGGTAAATATTGCTATCAAACCAACATTTAAAGAGAATGTTTATAAGTATCTCATTTTTTCAACAATGATGTTTTTTTAACAATGTCCATTTTTTTCAAGACTAGGGTATGCTTTATTAGCATTATCCTCATTAGTTTTTTTTTTTTTAATAGTTATTTGGTACAGCTTTCCAAGAACATTTAGAGAACTCTAACAAGGAAAATATATGCAAAATAAAGTCATTCACTACCGAAATACAAAGCACCATGCAAAAATACTATGAAAAATTATACAACACCAAATTTAATAACCTAGAAGAAATAGACAAGTTCTTAGACTATACAACCTTCCTAGACTGAATTGTGAAGAACTGGAAATTCTAAACAGACAGATCAACAGTATGGAAATTGAAACAATCATTCAAAACCTCCCCAAAAGGAAAAATCGAGGACCACATGATTTCACCAGTGAATTTTACCAAACATTCAAAGAAGATTTAATACCCATTCTTCTCAAAAAAGTAGCGACAATAATACTTCCTAACTCATTTTTATGAGGCCAACATTACCCTGATTTTAAAACCTGATGTTATGGACCAATCTCTCTCATGAATACAGATGTAAAAATCATAAATAAAATACTGGTAAATTAAATACAGCAATACATTAAGAAATTGATACACCATGATCAAATGGGCTTCATCCCAAGGGTACAGGGATGATTTAAAATATGCAAATTGATTAACATGATATACCACATAAATAAAATAAAGGATAAAAATCATGATAGTATCAATAGTTGCAGAAAAAGCATTTGACAAGATACAGCATCCACTTTTGATTAAAACACTTAATAAAATAGGTGTTCAACATGATAAAGGCCATATACAACAAACCCTCGGCAAACATCATACTTAATGGTAAACTAAAAACCTTCTCTTTAAAATCAGGAATATGACCTGGCTATCTGCCATCATCATTATTATTCAATATAGTTTTGGAAGTCCTAGCTAGAGAAACAGGCAAGAAGAAGAAATAAAAGGCATCCAAATAAGGTATGAAAGAATTGTCACTTTTTGTAGATGATATCATTCTCTCTATAAAAAACACGCTAAACACTCCATTAAAAAAAATTTAGAAATAATAATACAAATATAGTAAAGTTTTGGGGTACTACTAGATCAATGTTCAAGAATCCATAGTGTTCCTGTACTCTGACAATGAGTCTTCAGAAAAAGAAAAGAAAAAAAAAGTCCTTTTGGAATTGTTACAAAATGGTCATTCATGGACATTTCTGCAGTAACAAAGCTAAGTAAAACTTTCATATATTTGCAGCTAAAAAATGGTAATTAACAAAACTAATTTACTAAGCTGCATTTACTATAAAGTTTTGACTCTAGTGGGAAACTCAGAATGTATTGTTCACATTCCCTGGTTCCATCCCCAGAATACTCGCAACTGAATTTCAGAATAATTCTTCAAGAAGAGTTTTTTTGGATGATATTAGCCCCTCATATTTATCCAGTTAAAAATATGCACATCCTATTAAACTTCTATCATGTTAAAAGAAATGACTGAAATTAAGAACAAGGTCAAGTTTTTCTAGATCTGCTTTCCTGGATTGTGTAAAAGTTTTGTGTCAGTTTTAATTTTTATTTGTTTTTAAGATACGATTGGGAAATTATTCAAAGCCTATAATTCTCTTCCATGACACCTATTTTTAAAGATGTATTTATTTCATTTTATATATGTGGACTTAAAACAAAGAGTAAAATGCAGAATGATATAAAACAACTTTTCTAGAAAACAAATCTTGAAAATAATTTTCTAATATAAAAGAATTATATATAATCAAAATTTCTTAGTGATAATATAAATTAATTTTTATTGATAACATATCCAAGATAAAGAAATTTGCAGTAAAAAAAAACTCTGAATTAAATCTGTCAGGAGACAGAAAGATTAAAATTTGAGCAATAAAACTTTGGATTTTATTGGCCATTTGCACATTAAAAAGGCATAGTATAAATTTGTTTTAAATGTTTTTGCTAAGGAATTATAAATATATATTTTTCATTTTCCAGAAAAGCTGACATGAAAAGTTTTTCAAATAGAATATAAAACACTCAGTATTTATTACAGATTTGATTAAAATTGCAGTTTATGCATTGTAAAATATTTTCTTTCTGGTAAGCTCTTTTCCTTCCACACCCCACATACTATAGAATTTGGCATAGGATATATATCCTACTTGATCCTAATTTTCATTTTTAAATTGTTGCTATTCTTGCTTGCCATTCTTCAAATAATTAAATAATGATTTCTTTGAATCCTATGACATAACATTATCCAGTTAACTGACTTCCCAATCAATCTCCTTTATTCATTGAAGATTTTAATAACTTTCATTGTCTTTACCTCATTCCCTACTTTGTCCTAATTCTGTGGAGTTCACTATTCATAAAGTTTCTACAAATATTGTCATTAACAACAACTGTGCCATTTTCACATTTTCAATTTTTCATTATCTTATTCTTTCAAGTTCACTTTCTCAAATACAGCAATCTCATTTTGATTCCACTCTTCTCTTTTCCCCACCATAATGTGCCCACCATCTTATTATCACTTCTCTCTTTACCTAATTTAGAACCATGTTCATTGCTACTTACTTCTTCAACTCCTTTACCCTACCCTATTGTCACACAGCCTAACCAAATACCTGTTATATCTATGTACATCTCCCTTGTGTATCCAAGCAGTTGATTTTGCTGAAGAAAAAAATCAGAAACCCAGTGATTGGTATCTCAGTCTTTATTCAAGACTACAAACCTCAAGTGTTCTCTCTAGTATACTGTCTCAGACCTAACTACAGTTTGCTAGTTTATTCATCTTCCCATTCTCCCAAAGAACTTTCCTAAAACTTTACTCAAAAATATAATATTCTAATTCATTCTAAATCAGTATGTATATTTGTTTCTTATTCCCATGATAAACAGTTCAACAACTATCATCTTATCTTCTCATTGCCTAAATCTCACATCTCACTAGAATTGATGCCTATATAATTTTTCTACATTGCTTTTTTTTTGTTCTGTTACACTGACAAGGTATTCAGATTCAATGGTGAATAGAAACGGTGACACTGGTTATCCTTGTCTTGCTCCTGCCTTAAAAAGGATAAAAAGACTGTGCCTTATGTGCCTTTTTTGAGATTTTTATCATCTATAATCTTTGTGTAAATACTGTTAATTCAATTAAAGAAATCATTTGAAGATGACATAATCATCTGGCTGATTTACTTTTTTTCTTCTATGAACCTCAGTCAGTCATAATCATTGGTTCATAACATACTTTATTGGTTCACATATGACTTGCTTTTGTGTATTTATCCAGCTAGTTAATTACTATATCTGTCTTATTTCCATTGTTCTTTCAGTGGCTCTTATTTTCATAGTAATAAAATTATGTATTTGCTATAGGAACTAGATGTTCCACAAATGTGTTTGGAGTTGGGTGAGAGAATGTTTGGATGACTTTAGTCATATGATTAGAAATAATTTACTATGATATTAATCTTAAGTATTAGAGAAGAGAAAGAATCAGACAATCATGAGGAAATCTGAGCATCTAGTACTGTAAGCACAAAGGGAGGTAATGACTAGATCTGAATAGTTGCCAATGTTTGTAGAAGTTTCTGTATCTTTGGAAGTTAATACGTCAATCACTTCTGGCCACAACACATCTTGTAGCCACCAGCCCCCGAAAGACACACAGACCACCAGAATTCAGTGAGTTATAGGAAACACGCTCTTTATTCAGCCAGCTGGGTCTGCCAGGGGGTATGAGGACCACAAATTAAGCAGCCCCGAAATGTAGAGGTACAGGTTTTTAAGCCCCAAATCCCATTCTTCATTCTGTCTGAACACAAAGCTCTATTTTTCTTCTATTCACTATCTGTTGACCCACAGGTCGGGTGTGCAAGCGGGAGTACAGAAGCAGAAAGCTTATTGTTAGAATGTTATGTTCCTATGGGTGACAGCCTATGTTCCCATGGGCGATAGCCAAACAGTAATTTTTCAGCCAGCACAATCTGACATCTACAACCTGCTTAGAGTATAATGACCCCAACTTCAGGACTGCCTTCAAACTTCAGGCAAGTACCTCTTGTAAGCAAAGCCTAACCAAGGTCCACATGGGGAAAAGCATTCTGGAAAATACTCACAAAAATGTTGCAAAATTGAAGCAAATAATTTATCACAGTCCATCCTTTGTAGTACAGTGAGGATGAAGGCAGAGTATGCTGCCCCAAAACATGTCATTTTTGGTATATTGGTTTAAGGTAGTTATTTTTAAGAAACAAAAGACCCTAACTGCCTAAAAGAATTCAGATCTAAAACCCTGCTCTCAGAAGGGGGCTGTCACCTCAGCTAAGGTGAACTGAGAGTGACAGACAGGAAGGAGCTAACAAAGTCTGATTGTCAGACTCCACTCTATGTCCCATTATTTCTGATACCCAGCAAGAATTTGTTTATAAATATTTGCTCTTTGTCATCCACCTTTGAATTGCCTTCTTCCTTTTGAAGTCCAAACTATCACCCCCCATTCTCCTTAGCTCAAGGTGGCATGTAAGCTTCAACCATCCAGTTTGTCCTGGGGATGGGGGTATATATATTCTTCTGGAACCCCCATATGTACAAAATTGTTAATTCGGTAATTTTTGCCTGTTAAACTGTCTTGTGTCGATTTGATTATTAGACCAAGCAGAAGAAAGAACTAAGAGGGAAAATAGGGAAAATTTTTCCTCTCCCCACAGCAGCCTTTACATGTGACCCTTACAAATGTATTTAATTTCTGAATAAAGTCACTAATAAAATAGTTCTTCAGTTTAACTGAATGACATTCTCTCACATAAAGCTAAAGACATGCCAACAGTCTCCAGAAAGGGAGGTGCAAAGACCCATTGGAGCTTTAGATGACATTCATTCTTTTTCTAGCTAATTCACACTTTCTCTTTGATATCCTGTAATGCAAATACTGAGTTTGAGATTTAACCTCTTATAACACAGAGCTAGGGGAAGAGAAAAAAGTTTGTTAATCTGTACAAGTAACATCAAAGCAAAGAAGAAAATACTTAAATAATATAGCGTTAAACAAAAATCTAAACTTCCATGGCTGAAAACCCTTTTAAAGAAAGGATTTATTAGGCCATATTGCTAGCAAGGAAAAGGGCTGGGTCCTGGGGCATGAAGTCTAAACCGCCAGCCACATGGTTAGGTGAAAAAGGCAACATGTCTGCTGTCCTGGAGTTGACGGGCTCTTCTTATACATCAGGTAGGGAAGACAAAGATAAGATGTTTTGAGGGAATGTACATTGACTATAGGGGCTGAGAGAAGGTGAAGCTGGACTAGTTCTGGGTTAGGTGCAGAGTCTGAAAGGAAAAGGTGCTTGCTCCTTTGGTTTGCTCATGGGTGACAATCCTGGAAGTTCATGCATGTGCTGGATGCAGTGGCTCCTGGGTTCTGGTGGTGTCTGGCTATTCTCTTTTAGATAATTGTAGAAATAGCCACCTGGAAGTGAATTCAAAGTTCCAGTTTACAGTCAGGAATGTGAGCAGTCTGTTGTTGTTTTTGCCCTACAGTTGTTAACTAACCTCTTTTTGTCTCTTCTTTCCACAATCTGACCTACTGTTATTTAATTTAGAACATCTCAGAATTTTCTCCTTGTCCATAGCAATTAGTAAAGTGGTAGCAGATCATATTTACAACTTTCTTCCAATGTCTTTTTTATGTCGATAATCTGGTCACAGTGCCTCACTGGTTAAGACAACACACACTTCTTTTTTGAAATATCTACACTATTAGCTGTTGTTCTTGTGTTTGGTTGCTGTAGTTTTCAATAAACTATAGCCATGAGACATGGGATACTTAGAAGATTCCCCAAAATCCGGTTCCATTCATATTCTGGGTTTATTCCTTTTCCTTGTGTAGTAACAACCTATTTTTTTCCTTTTTACATAGGATCAATCATTACAGTCAGCAGAGCAATTCTTTCCTTTGTGCAGTCTCTACTTCTAGTTAAATGGATCTTTGGTTTTACTTGTTTCTTGTATTTCTTCCTTAGATTATAACGAGTCATAAATAAAACATACAATTTTTTGTTTTGTTTCTTATACCTATGTATCATGTCTTTGCATAAAAGATACTGTATGTTGGTCACTGATTCAGACCACATGCCATATATAATAGAACTCTTTTGCAATAACTAGAAAATGTCATTCAGCTGGTGCCATAACTGTCTTCTAAAGACTATTGCATTTTTCTCTCAAGATAGTACTTAAGTTTGGGGAAAAATAGTAAGATCTATGAATATTTCGAGCATAAGAATATTGTTTTTGAATTTCTGTAAAATGAGTTTTCTGGAGTTTTATCCTGGAGATAAGCATTGCTATTTTTTGATATTTTTAGAACTCAGAAATGTATATGCTCGTTTAAAGCTACATCAGTGTATATTATGGTGGATTCTTCACAGTTAAAGTAGCTTAGACATAATTCAGGATAAAGTATCTAACACGATTTGCTTTAGAGAGATACCCCTTGAGTATTGAAGCTGAGTTGGCCATAGGGCTTTGGTAATCATGATGTAAGCAGAAGCGTAAAAAGTGCTTGCATGTTGGAGTCGCCAACTAGCTGCTTTAGAGGATGCTACGTGGACAAACCAGAACTACCTGAAGGATAATGGGACGTCGATGGTCAGGTTATCTTTTCACTTAGCTGACACTGAACCAGTAGCCAGACATTGCATGAAGCTATTTTGAAACATCTAGGCCCAGTCAAGCTGGCCTAGACAAAAAGAATCCCCAGCCTACTGAGCAATTCTAAATGTTTACTAAGTTATTAAGCTCTGCAGTATGCTGGTTTGCATTTGCATTAAAAGTCGATACAATGCTCTTAGTAGACAGATGCCTACTATGTTTTAGACACTGTGCAATGTGATCATAGTATTGAAAAATAGTCCACATATGTCACGTTTTGCCTTATTTGAGACTTTCTTCCTTTAATAGCCATTTTGCTCAACATATAAGATTCTTGTCAACCTCTGAAACTCATACTTTTCCTCTCACAACCAGAAAATGGGCTCACTTTATACTTAACTGATAATATAGACACCGTCTCACTGGAAGCTTGTTGTAGTATACTTAATTTCAAATGCTTTTGCACCTTTTCTTTTTCCACATATCAGGTGATAACTTCAAGTCACACAGCATGCGTTGTATGACCTCCTTTATGACCACAGACGGGACCTTTAAAAATGTTAGTAGTGATTGTCTTCATGGATTAGTATTTATGTGTTTTTTATGTTGTTTTAATTTTTAAATAAGATATTTTAATCACACAAATAATACAACTCCTAGAATTTGGGGGGGAAAAGATGGCCACAGATTACAACTGAAAATATAAAATTATACAGAGTCCCACATAAAGTTATTCTGATACTTACAATATGAACAATAATTTATATTTGATCCTTATAATTCCTCCCCCCGCCCTTTTTTAAAACTCTGGAGCTTGGAGCAATGACAAGGCTCTATTATCACAAAGTTTCAAATATCTGTTTTCACCTGTTTGTTAATGACTAGTAAAATTCTTTTTCAGTCAGTTTTTTTAAACTTGTTTATCATGGACATATGAAGTAACTTTATAATATATATTAAACAGTGGCTTTCCCATTCCTTCCTAGTGATCTTTTTCACCTTCAAATTTTCTGTGATTATCGCTATCAACAACTACACTCTTCTGTCACTGTCATTGACTAACCTTATGCTATGCTGCTTATGGATTAATTTGCCAAGCCATCTGTCTGATTTCCATAGTCTAAGTGTTTTTATATCATATGCCCTGGCAATAAACTGAAATCATTTAGTCAGGAGCATTAGTTTAATCTGTGAAAGATGCAGCAATTTGTCTGGAAATTCCAGCTGGCATAATGCAAACAGCAGCTCCAGGCAGATGATATTTGATACACATAGAACGTAATCCATTTTTTATTATACTTATTTATGGTTTTCCTCTATATTTTATTGCTGTATTACCAGTGTGCTTTGTTCTCTCTCTCTCTCTCTCTCTCTCTCTCTCTCTCTCTCTCTCTCTCTTTGATAATGCCATAATATGGCAAAACATTTTATCCAGTGAAATTATTAGGCATTTCCTCTGGATAAGGAACTCACTATTTTGATGGACTAATAAAGTTGTGGGAAGAAAAAAATCTTTGACTTAAACTCTCATCTGCAGTAGCTTTGAATTTTGAGATTTTCAAGATAAACTCAATAATTCAATTGATTTGGAGCTTTATAAACATAACTGCTAAACACCATTCTCAAGTGCCAACTATTCTCTTTCCTTCTAAAGTTATTTTCAATATAAAACCATTTATTTTGGGATAGGAGTGGGAACCTAGAAAAATCATTACTAGGCCATTAACTCTTTATCGACTACAGCAGGGTTTCTCAACCTCAAAAATATTGAAATTTAGAGCTGGGAAATTTTTGGCACAGTGACATTGTTCTGTGCATTGTGGAATGTTTAAAAACATTCTTGACATCTATCTGCTGGGTGTCGGTAGCACCGACAACCCAATGTGATAAACAAAAATGTTCGAGGAATTGCCATTATTTTTTGGCAGAGGAACAAAATCATACCAGTTGAGGTGATCTGTAGGGTTGAAATCTAGTTTAAATGATTGCCACAGATGATGTTAAATGGGTCAGGAGTAGACAAACAATGGGAAAAGGCAGAGAGGTTGTATTGGGTGTAGCTGAATGTACAGTTGTTATTCTGTATATGAAACTAAAGGTTATATGTTTGTGTATGAAGTTAATATTCCTTTTGAGAAGCAGTTTGTTTGTTTGTTTGTTTCATTTTCTTATTCATTTTATTCCACACTTTTATATCCATGTTCATTCAGTTAAGTAGCCTCTGCCTAGCTCAGGAGTTCCAGTCTCCACCATGTATCCTGGTGCCTCTAATTCAAATTCTCCTTTATCTTCTCTTAATAACTTAATCCTGTGCTTCTACTTTCGTCCATTTACAGCCATATCCCACAAATGGCTGGATTCCAGGAAACTGCCATCAGAATGTCTCTGAATGCCTGTTAAAAATTCCAGATGTACTTACTAACTGGCTGATGTTTTCTCAGTCTTCTAGAAAGTTTTATGTAAAAACCATTTTCAAGGGCCACAGCATTCTTTGCTGTAAGCAGTTGATGCATCCAAGCCAAGAATTCATTCCTTAATGAATTTTACCAGCTATGTAAATGTCCTTTGAAAATCCAAAAGTTAAATATGATTTTCACATTTCTCTGGAAAGATCTAATGTCAAGTTTCAGCTTTTACCAGTCCATCGATCTCCATATACTTAATTTATCCATGGATGTCCATGTCCTAAAACATAACATATAAAAAATTAAGTGTTTTTAGAAAATGCTTTGGAAAAGTGTTTTAGTTAAATTATGAAATCAACTTTCTGTTACAATAATTTCTAAGTGTTTTCTCCCTCATTTATTTACATAAGCATTTCCTCAGCCTCTTACTCATTCCAAATTTATTTTTTTAGATCCTTCAGTATTTCTGACACTTTGCTGAATATAGTATTTGAATGTTGAACAAAACAGACATACTCCTTTCTGTCTTAACACTTTAATGGAGGATACAAGTAAATATGTGTTATAGTGCAAGATAACATGTAAGTTAGTAATAAGACTATAAAGTGTCGGAGAAGTACAAACAAAGACAGGATAACTAAAACTTGGGGAGGAAAGAACTCTTTTTTTTTTCTCTCTCTTTCTGTTTATATCTTATTTGTTCCAAAACAAAACTGAGCTCTAAGCCTGGAAAGAAAGAGTGTAGCCAAATAAAGAAACCATAGAGCACTATTCTAACCTCAAGGAATAGCAAACTCAGTCTTGAAAATTGTAGAGGGCATGACACATTTTTAAAAATGAAAACTTCAGTATAGCCGGAGCTTAAAATGTATCGAAAGAAGTCCAAGGAATGCATGGAAATGGATGAACCACCAAATTATGGAGACTGATATTTTATGTAGGAGAATTTGAATTTTATGTTGGGGAAGATGGTAAGCCATTTATCTGAAATGGGGAAGGGTATTTTAGGGCTGTAACTCTGTTATTGACAGTAGATTGTAGAGTTTATAAAACTGGAGGCAGAAAAACCACTAAAAATACTGTTTTAATATTCTTCATTATAGAACAATTCCAAAAATCTTTCATAAAGTTCTCACATATGCATATTACGTTAACATAGTAACCAAAGTAAACACTATTTGCAACCAACTTTAGTCATGTTTTGGACATTCTCTTTATCAAAGTCCTAATTTTACTAGCAGAGTGTTCGCTGGGGAATGAGGTCTTTTTCCCCACCCCTGCTGTTTCTTCCCATATGTGGGAAGTTCTGCCATCCATGACTTCTGGCCTGTTTCCTGCCTCACATGTTGTGTTGTGCTCCCGGCTATGAAAGTAAAGTAAAGGGATCATATTCATATTCTGGATTTCTGTGCTAAAGAGCACATATTCCTCATATTTAATCCAAATTCTCAAATACAAGTTTTAATTAAAATTGAGGTGTCCTTTTTTATCTTCCTTTTACTTTATTTCTCTAGATTTTTAATTCGGCTCAATTATATTGTACTTGTTTCAATATACAGTGCTATCTTTTAAATATTCCCCCGCTCCTCAATACACACACACACACACACACACACACACACACACACACACACTTCCCAATAAAAACCTAAGGTAGAATATTGTTGGATGTTAATTACTCAAATAATTGACTTAATTTTCAATCACAAACACATGAAAAGTAATCAAACAGTACCTTTGAATTAATCACATCACTGAAAAGCTTTAAGCCACTCTTCCCAGCCCACCCAATAGAAAAAAAGCCACCAGACTTATTTTTATTTGTTTTGTAAATAAAAATGAAATTTAGTATATTAGAAAACATGAAATATTTGGGAATATGCAGTCTTGAAGAAGATTTTTTTCTTATTCATTTTCAGGGAAAGTTTTATTTGAATTTAATGTTCACTATGAGGAATCCTTTTTTTTATTCAAGATGGAACAAAGTTTCTTTTACTATTCAAGTAAAATGGCATGACCCTCATATAAATGCACTTAATCCTAAAAATTAATTATGAGACCTTAATGAGAAGAAAGTCAAATTAATTGCTTTACTCTTTTCTTTTACCCCTGATGTCCTTGAGGAGCCTCATTTTGATATCGATGACATTCAAGAGGACACTAATTACTGTAATTTTAAGCTCTTACTCATTCTTTTTTTAAACAAAAACTTTGCTCTTTAAATTTACTTTTTTCCTGTTTGGAATAAAGGATCAACATTTTAAACGTCTTAGTATATGCAAATTGAAGCTTGATCCATACTTACTTACTGCATTACATCTTTATAGATTTGTCTTCTCTCATGCTCTGTTTCTGCTGTAGATGTTGTATAGGGAGTAGCATTTGAGACAATTGTGTTTATGTCCATTCTTACAATTATACTCTCCTAGTCGTGATTATTTGTTCTACCTAAGAATTTAGAGTTTCTTCATATGCCTCTCAAACATTTTTTTTGTTACAACTAAAATATATATAACACATGTGCTGAAGTCACAATGCAAACTTTCAAGTATTATTATCCTTAAGATTCATAATAAAGGATTTGTCGCCCTGTACTTTTGCTGCTGTGCTCTCTCCTCCTTGTTTTAATACAAGTTGTTGACTTTTAGGTGCTCAGCTCTCCACATTCATGTTAGTTTTGTCATAAACAATGATCCCAGCAGAATTTCTCAGTTTGACTATTCATCATTTCTTCCCAAGATGAAAGAATAGTAATGTTTGAATGTTTGAACCTAGACTGTTTGAATCATTTCTTTCCTCTGCCAGGAACACTCATCTTCAAACTTGGTATTCCAAGCTTCTTTCTACTCATTTTTTTCCATGTCAACATATATGTTGATTCCTTTGTGAACTTTTCCCAGAACTCATGGCTTTTCCACTGAAGTTTCTATGTTGGTCTATTAATACCTTTCACAATACAATGAAATAATTGTCTTGCAAGTCTGTCTTTTCTGGACAATTAACTTTGTAGAGTATAGATAGTTCCCTTTTAAGTTTTAAATTCAAATGGCTTGGTATACTATATACATAGATATTATTTGTTGAAATAAAAAAAGTACCTAGCATTCTGCTGCTTTCTACCAAATATCTCATATCAGGCATTGTATGCTTCAGAGTGACTATACTACTATTTTAGGGGAAAGTTACATTAGAAACCATAACTCTAAACGTATTTAATGTTATAATTTAGTTTTAGAACTATAACTCAAAGGTTTTCTTATAACCTTTAAAGATTATTTTAAATGTAAGTATTAAACTGAGTAACTTTATAACTGGTCCTCATGAGCAGGTCTCATTGACAGTAAATTCTTTCCTTTATATTTAATCCTTCATATTAAGGCTTTTAAATTTATTTTTAGTCTAGTACTGACTAATAAATATTCCCCAAATTAAATATTATAATTAAAGGCTACTCTCACAAAGCCTGTTTTTTGTTTGTGTTTTTTTTTTTGTTTGCGTGTTTTTTTGTTGTTGTTAGTACATACACAGTGTACCCTGTGATGGAGGAGACACCTCCCTCTGTTGAATTGCTGATACACCAAAACCCAGCTCTTTACGTGTGTGCTGACATCATAGTCCATATGTGAAACAACTTAAATTCTGATCCTACTCATGCTGCTGGGCTCTGATTAAGGGAATTATTTAACTTCTCATGCAGTCTCAATTTTCTGAACAGTCAAATGGGACAGAAATAGTACTCTCCCCATGTAAGTGTTGTAAGAATTAAGCAAGATGATGGAAGCAGTGTGCTTAAGTGGTTGTTAATTATCAAATCCTTACTTCTGCCATGACCATTATTTTTGTACTACTATTTTGTAATTGTCATCATCATCATTATTATTAAATTGACATTTTATATCAAGAAAGTAAAGCCAAAAAAATAGCTTGGAAACCACTGGATAAAACTATCATTTAACTTATTCTTTTCTAGCTTACACAATCCATTGAATATGTGCAGTGAGAGGTGTTTCACATAATTAAGTATAATATACTTTCCTAAATTTTAAAATATATTTTAATTATAAAATGAATGAGTATTATTTTATATTTAAAATACAGAAATGAATATTTTAAATGAAATTAACACAATATATAGTCTCACCACTTTTTAAAATATATTGTTTCATTTTAGTTTAATCTATTTTTCATGCATATACTTATTTATTTACTTTGATTTTATTATACAATGAGTTTGTTTTTATATAAATTTCAATATAATTTATTTTTAAATTTTCAAAAATGTTTGCCGATATTTCCATCATATAACTTAGATATAATCTATTCCCCTATATCAGGGTACTTTAGTTGTTTTTAAACTTTTATTATGATGATGATGATGAGAGAGAGCATACCCATACTTGTCTGTTTATGTATTTTTAATTTTTGCATATGTTAAAGTAGAGGAAAGTTATATTTAAACGATTTTTTGGTGTCTCTTAAATTTTTAATTTTTTTTAATTTAAATTTTTAAATTTAAAATTTCTAAATTTTTTTTTCAAAATACTGTGTATTTTACTTTTCTATTCCCACTATTATAGGATGGGAATGCCTTTATTTTCATGCATCATCCAGTATTTGATGCTACCAATAAAAAAAAAAAAGAGGAGGGTGTTTTGGATCTTACAAATAGAAGGAACAATATAAAATAATAGAAAATTAATTAAAATGTGTGCATCTATAATAATGGAAAATAATAGAATGAACATCAACAAGTATGATACAACAGTTTTATCAGAGAGCATATTCTATGTGGAAGAGCCATTACCTCAGTGGAGAAAGTTATAGCCAAAAGCTCTTTAGAGCAGATAAATTGAGAAAAAGGTCAAATTATGCTCAGGGAGGTTTAGGACTTAGAAATGTTAGTTACTGAGGAGGGTAAGGCTAAGGTAAAGATCAGGAAATGATGTTAATTGGAGTTTACATGTGGACAAAGTGGCTCTGTCTTCCTCTCATAACTGCCCCTCTCCCAATATCATTTTTTGTATTTATAGGGAGATGATATTTAAGTTGGTGGCTTGGGCCATTTTGGGAAGTTACTCAGTTTTCCTGGGCTTCTCCCATTTATAGAAGAGTTGTACATGTTACTAAACTTCTATTCATTTTGCTTCTGTTAATCTGTATTTTTATTATGGGGGGGCGGGTCTCAGCCAAGAATGTAGAGGGAAATTTATTTTTCCTTTTCTACCTTTGTATAAAAGTTAGAATGTATAACCTAAAATGACAGAATCTTAAAAATTGTATATCCTGTTCCCATCCTTCAAAATGCACCAAATGCTTGTCTGGAGGTTCAGAAAGAGCCACCCCCAAGATGTACCTTGGGGTGCAGATTACTTTGATATAAAGGCAACTTTAGCCTGAGACTCAAGAGAAACTTCTGTCTACCCCTTTAACTACCTAGAAGAATTCGAATTAGAAGCCTTGCCCATAGTGATATCTTCTTTCAACCTATCTAAAGGGCAGAGCAAACTTCTGTGTACTAAATGTCTGTTCTTTGTATCATCCTACAGTGACCCCTTGAAGCCCATCAGATGCCTCATCTAATCCCTAGCTCAGGATATCTTAGATACCATATTCCCCCTTTCCATCTCTGAACCTCTCAGGCCTATGTAATCTGCCTCTCATTTTATGCAGGGTTCTCATACATATGTATGTATTAAATTTGGTTACTTTATCTTGCTAATCTATCTCATGTCTTTTTGATTATTAGACCAACCAAAAGGCTCTTAAGGGTGGAGGAAAGATTCTTCCTCCCCAACACTTTTATGATTAAGTTGAAGTTTTCCAAAAAGAATAATCCAGCAACAAAATGACAAAAAAAAAAAAAACAAGCAATCAAGCAAGCAAAACCCTCAGACTTAGAAAATAAATCTAAGAAATCCAAAATTAAGTTGAGCCGATAAATACATTTGGGCTTGAAAATTATGAAAGAAAAAACAAGAGAAATACCTTAAAACAAAACATCTGTTCTTAGTAGATTTCTACAGAGGACTAGTTTCTATCACTCTTCTGTATGTATTGTTCCTTGCACACAGAGCTATTTTATTCAGTGTTATTTCTGTATAACTTATTAAACTTTTTTAATTTCTGAAACTGTCAATCTTATCACTTAGTGTGTATGTTCTGTTATTTCTACTTTTTTAGATAATAAAATATATAGCATAGCTGTTTTGTTCTTTTTTTCAGCTTTACTGAGGTATAATTGAAAATAAAAAAATTATATATGTTAAAGTACATGACTTGGTAATTTGATGTGTATACTTTGTGAAATGATCATCACAATTACCTTCACTCTCAAGTATTTCTTCAAAACTTCCTATTTGTCTTTGAGATTATCTTGCATTCAGGCCATAGTTAGCATTAAAATGATTTTGAAACATGATTAACATTTTGAAGCACCCCTTCCTCACATTCCAGTTTTCCTCCTAAATATAATCTGGTTTGACTCCTCTTTTGTTGTGACTTTTGAGGAAAACCATTAACTCTCTAAGCATCATCTTTGCAGAATTTCATAAGTAAAGCTGGATCTGTACTCTTCCTTTAACCTTTCTTTTGTTAGTGGATCATGTTTAGCTCACATTCTCTGGGGAGTGCAAAAATATATCTCAAAAAGTTAATAAAATATGGAATCAGAAATAACTAATGAAAGGCAAAGTGAATTATTCATGAAGTTTAACTCTGAAATGTATAGAGATATGTCACTCACAAGTGAATGAGCCCTTGCAACAGATTATTATTAATTTTAGCTCCTATGGAAGGAGCATGGTATATTCATTGTTGAACACATTTAATCAAGTTGAAAACAGAATTATACAAAAATTAACATATATAAAAATAACTTATCAAAACATCTTAATAGGTAAACAATGTATTTAAGTAAAAGATATTATTTTAGCTCACTAGAATTAAAATATTAAGTATTTTATTGCACATTTATCTCTCATTTTAATTTTTGGACAAAAAGAATTGTTTAAGGTGGAGAATTATTTTAGTCTTTTACATTTTAGTCTATTTTAACATAACTATTATTACAAATGATTTTTTTTATTTTTTACGTGTCAGTAAATTATTTTCTCAACTGTTAAATGTGATTTTATTTTTAAACAAAATTTTTACTGAAAGTTTATTTCTAATTTTTTTTGATCATTTAGAAAAGAAAGATAAGGGAAGAAAGAGCAGGAGAGAGGGCAGGAGAAAGGGAATAAGGAAGAGAGGAAGGGAGGAAGAGAAAAAATGTGATAAAGAGAACTAGACATAACTTTTTGGCTCTGTTAAGAGCTTGCATATTTTGAAACAAAAAAGCACTTATATCATTTGCAATAATAAAGAATTTCATTGAACTTTAAACATGCAAATACTTTTGGCCTTTAGGTGGTCTTCCTTGAAAGGAAAAATAAAGGGTGACTGGTATAAGAAGTCAGTAACCAAAAAAGTAAGTATTTTGCTCATTATATTTAGGATATAAATTAGGGTAAGAGAACTGTGAAATTGGAGGATAAGATTCAGATTAAACTGAAGATTTAGTCAGGTAGAATTCTCTTGCTAATTAGGAAATGCCCCTCTCCATCCTTCATCTGTACTTTACTTTTACAGAGACCAAGTCTTTGTACTTGCATAATCTGGAACAAGTATCTCATTAGTGAAGGAGCAGATAACTCACTTCCACATGTGCTCTGCTCTAACTGAAAGTGGATTGCTTACAATTTATTAAAAATATTAAGCAAATAGAAGAAAACAGGTTTTGGTTAATTAGTTAAGAAGAAATATGCTTAATATGTAACTAAGGATTTTATCTTCTGAATCTGAAACTTTGTCTTATGATACAAAGCCATTTGAATTTGACTTAATTACCTGTCTTATTAAAACTAAAAAGCTGTATTTCAAGGTCATTGGTATTCAGCAAACACAGTGGCTATTGAGGTATAGAAAAAAATCATTTGATGTTTCCGTATGAGTTATTAAAACATTTTAGTCTCTATAAATTCAACATCTGCTTTTCTATGATGTGAATAAGAAATAATTGGTACTATTTTTAAAATATTGTTTTTATAGTTTCTTTTATTCTTAATATAACAACTAATATTTATTTATTAGCACTATTAGAAAAATAATATAAACATAAACTTTTAGAAAAATAATATAAACATAAACTTTACATTGTATATATTTTAGCTGGAAAGGCAATGAACCCTGTAGATATGTAAGAAAAAAATCTTGATAAGCCAAAGTCAGTCAGGAAAATCCTCGTGGAGGTAGCAATATTTGTTCTACATAGCAAAAGAATTCAGTTACATCAGAGGCATGATTATAAAACAAATACAGGAATAAATTTAGTATACATGGTAGAGAGGAGACCTATGAAGCTACTAGGAAATAAATGTCTCAATGCACAAAGTAGAAGATCCTTTTGAAATTTAGTGGAAAAATAATTCGAAAATTTTCCACAATTAAGTGGGAGGTTCTTATTATATAAGCACAGAAATGGCAATATACATAACAAGCGTAAAAAAGTACTTAAAAGTACTTCTTAACTGCATGGACATAAAGCAACTAGATAATAAAACTTCACTTGGCTGCATCTGATGACAAAGGTGCATTGTTAATTCCAGTTGCTGCACTGGTGAGCATTTAAAGTCTTCCTAATTAAAATTGTAGTAGAAAAGGTGAATCCCCAAATAATAGAAGGAAGGGTTATGTGAATTTGCTGCTTTAATGTCTGCTTTAAAGTATTATTACCATATGGAATCTAAATGCTGATTTCATAACTTCTGTCCTACAATTTAAGTACCAAAACGCTGAATTTGGTAAATGCATTAATTTTCTTCAAATGATTCAGTTAGTCAAAATCTGTTTCCGCTTACATATCTCTTTGGAATATAATGCACCTTTTATTTGTCACATACATGTTTAAGATCAAGGTATGTAGCAGCATTCATGAAATTGTACCATATAAACAAGAGCATTAATATGTTTCACTGAGGAAATTAAGGAATAGCTATTTTAATTATTTAGACTTTTGCCTCTACTTTTAATAATGACCTCAAAGAAAGATCAAAAACAGAGCACATGATTTTACTTATTAAATTTTTGATGACACAGGTGATAATTAAAGGATCAGGACATTAAAGACTAATTGAGTTAAAAGCAGATGGCGCAACTGAGTGGATTTGCTGACAGTTAATAGTTTTCGCAAGCACTAACAGAACCGCAGTTTCTTTCACAAATGCCACCTGAGAGAACAAATTTCCATGAGATAAAATAGTAGGGAGATCACTTTCCCTTCCTGCTACCTTTTTGTGGCAACAAGAAATGATTTCCAAGGAGTGGCTGATTTATAACTATAATGAATAGCGATGCTGTAGTTCATCTGCCACTAAAATCTGACTATAGATTTGACAGTGTCAAATGCCATTTTAAAGGCTTTGAAAAGACACAAAGAATAGGTGTTCTTCCCTATCCCTATAAACTGTGGTCTCAGTAATATTATATTCCATTCCAGAAACCACGATTTAGCAGCCTAGTAGATGTGAGGCATGGGGAGGGAGTACCTGGGGCTTTATGTATATTCATATTTTTTTTCTGAGGAATGCCATTTGATTTGATTTAATTTTTTTGACATTTTCGTCATCAAATTATAATCAGTAGAAAATTTGGTTGTGTAAAAAGTTCATAGTCATCAAAGTGAAATGAGGAATGAATCCCAGCTTCATTCACAGAGAAAATAAATACGTTGCAGGTGGATAGTGAATGCAAAGTAGGCTGCAGTACTCACTTTTTTCTAATCTCTCAATACAGGTTATTTGAATCATCTCATGGTTTAATCTTCATAGGCACATGATGAAAAGACAGGCTGTTCTTTCTGTCCAAATACGCTGTTGAAATAAAGCAGCCCTAGGTGCTGGTGCTGTGGGTGCGGTATCAAAGGAAAGTTATTCTGATTTTCTAAATAGAATTAAACACACACACACACACACACACACACTAAAAATCAGAGGAAAGTTCACTGGTTGCAGAATGAATAATGATATGATATTTCTGTATGAAAGAAACCATGATAATATAGAAAAAATATATTTTTAAAATGTTACTTTTCTTTCAGTCAATTTTATAAGTACTTATAAGAAATTGTGATAAGCAGGAAAAAATGGTGATTTTTCTCCAATCTGTTCGACTCTGAAATTTATCAGTGAGTGACCAATGGACTCTATTCAGAGATCTCTACTCATTGTAAAGGTAATCCATAGCACAGAGTGTTTCTAGATCCAATAATGTAACCTTATTGATTGTTGCACTTAGGATATAGGAGCATGAAACTGGTAGAGTCAGAATTAAGGCTTTATCTTATGATGTAGCAATACATAGGTATTTTAAATAAAGATAATATTGAGAATATATACAGATTTGAATATTAACGGTACACAAATGTCTACTATCTTTCAGATTCCTGTTATGAGAAGTCAGGTCAATCTATTACCTGAAATACAACTAGAGATTTTAGTACTTTCTGTATTAAGGCCAGAGCATCACTTTAAATTACTTTCTTAAACATTTGGTAGCTCATAAATTCCACTGTTTTATAAACTGTAAACTCAACTGTCATTGATAACGAAATTATTTCCCTTCAAGTTACTGCTTATAAAGTTGTCTTAGGGAGAGAAAGAAAAATAACAGGGACAATGAGTCACGATGTATGGTTATTTTTCAAATGTTTATTGTTTCTCATGTGTACCAGACTGTACAGGAAACAGAGTAGGCCGCACAGTCCTCAAAAGAGAGGGACAGAAAAATGTATGAGACAAGAAAATAAGCAGTCACAAGTGAAGAATGTAGATTTGTAAGTGAGAAAAAAAATGGAGTTAATACTTAAAAATCTTCAAAATCATTAAACATGTAGTCTTCCTTAGTCGTGTGTAAAATTATACATGTAATTTGACGAATCCAGAGCAAGCATTTAGCAATTCTACTGAATTGCATAACTTCTATGAATGCGTCAGACATTCCAACTCTCTATGTAGTTTGTGGGAATGTGTAGGTTAGTTTGCCAGTTTCTATTCTCCAGAGGTTGTGATATTCTAGTCAAACAAATAGGTAAACATAATAAAATGAATTTATTGATAGAAATTTCTAAAGGAGAATAGGAATATGACTAACATTATCCAAGGCAATCAGAAAAGGCATCCTATAGATGGTGAGATCATGCAGAACCAATTTTTAGAAAGATATTTACCAGTAAGAAAGGACTGTACAGACACAGGGTACATCATGAGGCATGGTGAAGCCAAGTTGGTTTCAACAAATATTAATATCTTAATATTTCAAAGGTAAAAGTGCTAGAGAGAGATTATATTATAGACTAATGAAAATATCCTTCATTTGACTATGGAAGCCTCAATATTTCATTCCCAAGTATAATATACTTGGAACTAAACAGTTGATTTTTTTAGGTGAGTGGATATATTTATAGATGAATGGGAGGATAAATAGATGAGTACATGAAAACAATTATAAATTAATGGAGTGGAAATTAGGTTTTATCAGTTAGTGATGCTCAGTTATCGAAAGTGTTTAATAAGGACAGATACATTAACAGACATAAATTTTAGTAATAGTCACTCTGATTATCTGTGAGAAACAAATAGAAAAAGATGAAACCGGAACTAGGAACACCCAAATTAAAGCAGTAGAAATAATTTCAGTTTAGAGATTACAGAAGTTTAACCATGGTCACATTAGGAAATAGAGACGACATTTTTAGAAGCTTTAGGGGGTAGAATGCACTGGAGTTACAGATCAAACCCGAAGAATGACAGAAAACAAGGAAAAGTCTCACTAGACAATTTCTGGCCTGAGAGATTGGGAAATAAATAATAGTGCCACTAACAAATATTAAGAATTATATTGGGAAGATTATAAACCATAAATATTTTAGATGATCTTATTTAATTCTGATCATGATTGTATACCTTTTTTGGATGAGGATTCTAATCCTCCCAAGGTCTAAACCTAGACAGTAATACAAAAATCACTTGAAGCCTGTTTGATCTAACCCAAGTCTGTATTCTTTATGTCTGTTATAATGCACATAAAATAGATAACTATCTTTTTTATAATTTAGAATTTCCAAATAATGATAACTTTATACTTATTATAAGAATTTATCATAAATATCAAAGCCTGTGGGTACAAAGAAGTCATTGTATAGTAAACGCTTAGATAGCAATTAACCTGGTCTGTAATAGAATATTGCCAGTACCTTAGAAGCCCATTGTTGGCCTTTTCCCAGGTACATATCCCCCAATCCAAAGTAGGGTAACTTTCATTCTGTTTTTGTGATAATAGTATTTCTAAAAGTACATTATTTAATAATACCTGTTTTTGGAATTTATACATATAAAATCATGCCTGCTTATTTTATTTATTATAATACTTGCAGGATTCATCCATGTTGTATTATGAAATTCTGGGTTATGAATGTAACCAACAATTTACCACTGACTGACATTTGGATTTCTGTGGATGCTTTGTACATTTCTTGTGGCACAAATATGCAAGATATCTCTAAGTGTGCAAATAGGAATGAAATTACTGATAGTATACATGCATATTAAATTTTATTAGGTGCCATCTTAGTATTTTCAACAGTAGTATATGTATTTACACCCTTAACAACTCTCTAAGAAGTTCTTGTGGATACATAATCCCACTAGCACCTGTTATTTTATGTTTTTAAAATTGGTTTTGGTTAAATTGTGCAATGGTATTTCATTTTGATTTTAGTTTGTATATACTTGGTTACGATTATATTGACACATCTTTTAATATCTTTATAGGCCACTTAGATTTACATAGTAGTTTGGATATTTGATATACCAATTGGTTATGTGTTTCACAAATGTTATCTCCTATTTCTCGGCTTACCTTTTTCAAAATTTTATATTGCATTTAACTAAACAGAGTATCTTAATTCTAAAAAGATTAAATTTATCAGTTATTTTCTTTTTAGTAGTGTTTTTCTTAAACTATCTAATTTAAGAATTTTATCTTTAGTGGAGAATGCGAAGATATTCTTCTGTTATTTTTTAAAGATTTTAAGGTTTTCCATTTACATTTTGGACTTGAATAAACTGAAATTATAAAAAAGGAATCTAATTTTCCATATAGACAGTAATTTTTTCACATGGATAAGCAATTTTTCTAGCAGCATTTATTGAATACTCCAGCTTTTCACTCTGATCTGTAGTTCTCCCTTTTTCATATATTATTTCCACATTTGGGGGGTTACTTTCTAACCTCTCTATTCTGTTAATTTGAATATTTGTGTCTTTTACTAAACATTAACTACAAAAGCATTATGATTGTGTGTGTGTGTGTGTGTATGTGTATATACATATATATGACAAGCTTCTGCATTTCATGCTTCTTCTTTCATAGTATATTACTATTCTTTGTTTTTGCTTTTCCATGTAAAATTTAGAAGCAATTAATAAAATAAGTGTTCGGTAAGACCTGGAATATTTTTAACATGGGAGACTTTGAATTCATAGTCATAGTATATTTTCAAATGCATTTCTATTTTCTTTAATATTATCAAACAGAAGCTTATTATTTCTTTGTAATTAATGCATATTTTTTGTTTAATTCTTTCTCAGTCCTTTTTATATCTATGCTATTTAAATGATATTTCTATGAACCTGAGCAATAGGTAAGCTGCTTTATAAACACACACACACACACACACACACACACACACACACACACACACACACAGTTATTTAAGTTGATGGACATCTTTTTTCCTCTCCTAAAATAGTCCTGAGCTGAGTGGATCAGGTGCATAGGTGACTTTTTTCCATGTAGTTCTTCAGAGTTAGTGTTTTATCTCTTTTATTGGCTTGTCTTTTTTCTTATGGCATTTTGTTTATCTGTATGTTTGAGGTAGGTTTTCCCACGTAACATGGTTCAAACTCATGAGAAAGAAACCGTTACCTCAAAAAGTGCATGCCTAATGTCTTAAGTCACACGCTGAGATGTGATACACATTATAACTTCTCTTATTCAAATAAGTCATATTGCTGTGCCTGGCTGCAAATGGGCAGGAAAATGTAGTTCCTAACTGAGTTATTGTTAGGCCAACTGTAACATTTTTGTTATGAACAATTGTCATCACGGTGTTTTATAAAGTAAAATTTTTACTTTATAACTACTAACTACTGTGAATTGTTATTTCATTGGTATATCAAAAAATGTTATTAAGCTGCATTATAATTCTATAAATATGTTATTTTAATTTTCTACATACATAATAACATTTCAAAAATAATGATGATTTTATCAGGTTAAAGAAAATTACTTCTTATTTTGCCAATACTTTTGTTTATCCATCTATATATTATCATTAATTAATGATGAATGTTTTCAGAATTGTTCTGTAACAGTGAAGAAAATATTTTATTGGTCCCAAATGGCCACTCAAAACACCTGGGAAAAGTTTGGAACTTAAAAAGTTTAGGAACAGACTTCCAGTTTCAGCTATACCACATAAAATACTTAGAAGCCACCATTATACCCTTATAAGAAAAAATGGAGAAACTGAAAATTAATGACTTTTCTAGACCTTATTAGAGAAATAAGTCTACATTCAAACTGTCTTTCTAAAATCTGGAGAGTTGGGAAAATCCAGAGTCAGATTCAAGAAACTGAAGGAGTCATCAACTGAGAGGGATGCTTTTATGGTAATTAACCAAATTGTCTAGGTTGAATGCCCCCTACCCTGAGAATGAGAAACTTCTGGGGCCTTGATATTGTAAGGGCCCCACACTTCCATGGGCTTTATTTACCTCCAAGGAACATTAGCAGATCCTGCAGATAAAGATCATAGAAAGATCCCCTTGTAATCTTAGCAGGAGGAATGAAAGAGTAGTCTCTGTGAAATAGGCCCAAAGCCTTTTCCTGAACAAAGGCATGCTCTTCACAGTAAAAGTCTTTATCAGAATCTTATCCCAGATAGGGACAAGGCATTGCTGTCACCTCAACCTCCTGTAATCTTTTTATCTCACCAGAGTAGAGGAAGCAAAATTCTACTCCTGAAGAAACACTTATGCAGGCTCAAGTCAAAGACGAGGCCCACTAAAAACAGTGATATAGTCATAATACTATAGAGTGCTTTCTTTCCTCAATACCTGAACTCTACACATATAAGGCTTCAATCTAATGAAAGTGGATTATAAATAAAAGAGCTGCAACACACACACAGACTTTTCCCTGAAGAAGCATATAGGAATACCTAAGATCGGCAGAAAAAACAGAATGAAGGACACTTGAGAAATTTGAAGTTTCTGGGACCTAGAGCTACAGCAGTTAGACAAAACTCAACTAGTAGTCAAATTAATATAAATTGTCATATTAACGGCCTATTTACCCCAGTTTCTGTTATCTGGCACAATATGTCCAGTTTTCAACAAAAAAATGAAAGGCATACCAAATGATAGGAAAAAACTACCAGAGTCAAAGCAAGACTTACAACCAAACTCATAGATATGACACAGATGTTCTAATTATCTGACAGGGAATATAAATTGACTATGATTAATACATTAAGGGGCCAGTGGAAATCACAGAGAACATAAAGCAACAGATGGGCAATGTAAACAGAAATGTGAAAACTCAAAAAATTAGTGAAGTCTAATATCTCTACTTGCATAACTTTTTATCTCCAAACTAGTTCTTAAAATTTACATAATGATGCCTTGAGAATGATATGAAATATGTGAAAAATGATGTTGCCTAAAATTTTAATAGCACTTACAATATGTTGTTGCTTATTTCATTAGGCCCTAACCAAATATCTGGGAAGTAAATAATCATTATTGTCCTTGCACAGAGCAGAGTTTAGAGCCTGTGTGAATCTGCGAAAAGCAAGATATGCTATAACAGCAAGTGGAATGAAATTGTTAGTGGCTTACATCAACACAGATTTATTTTTCTTTTAAGTGATAGATTAATTAAATAGGTGACTTGGACTCTTTATTAAAAAAAAACTAGATGAGTAATATTTCATTGTGTGTGTGTGTGTGTGTGTAGACAGATAGATAGATGATTGATTGATTGATAGATAGACAGACAGACAGACAGACAGATAGATATAGATATAGATATAGATATAGATATAGATATAGATATAGATATAGATATAGATATATAATACTTTGGTTGTTACCATGTCTTGGCTACTGTGTATAATGCTGCACTGAACTCAGCCTTAAGAAAAGATGAAGCACTGCCATTTGCAACAATGTGGATGGATCTTGAGAATATCATGCTAGGTGAAATAAGTCAGAAGAAGTTGAGAATTTAATGTTATTATAATTGATCACTTAAGAAATAAAATAAAATAACCTTGGAGAATCAAATTGAATAATTGCAATTTTAATATCATTAATTCAATATGCAAGTACCTCCATCAAGATATTAAGTAGGAGTAGTATCAGATACATATTTTTTTACTGAATGAATGGGAGTTGTATTTTCCTGCACAGTAAGAATTTCTGGGTAGGTAGTGCCATGTCTGACATAGTGGTTCTATGTTACTATCAAAAACAAACCCTTTTTTACTGCCATTTGTGACAACATGGATGGACCTTAAGATAATCATGCTAAGTGAAATAAGCCAGACAGAAAAAGTTGAAAATCACTTATATGTGGGATATAAACCTAAAAGCAGCAAATGAACAGGACAAACAAACAGAGACTCATGGACAAGGATGATAGACTATGGTTACCAAAGGGTAGCAGGGTGGGTAGGGGGCGGGAGATGGCATAAAAGGGATCAAATATGTGGTGACAGAAATCTAAGTATGGGCAGTAAACATACAATGCTGTATATATACACATATGTATTGTGTATGTATACACACACACAGATATGTGTATATATGTGTGTGTGTGTGTGTGTGTGTATAGATATGCCTTACTGTTAAATTGTACATATGAAACTTACTGAGATTTGTTAAGAAGAAACATTTGTGGAATCTCAGTATTGCCTAGCACAGGGACAGGGAATATGTTAACTTTAGTTCTTATTAAATAGTTCATAGACTCAAAGGAAGAACTGAACAACCAGATCTTCAGAAGGATAAGACTTAGAGTTTCTTAAGGAACTCAATGGCATAACACACAAAACATCTTCGTTGTTATGTAGAGACTCAGCTCCTACCAACTTTCATTCCTCAGTGTTTCACATAAAAAATCAAATTCCTAAGAGAGTGCCAATAATTGGTCTGGTGTGAAATATGTGGCAGCCCTGTGGTCAAGAAGGACAGGTTCTGGAGGTTTGCGTTCCACAAAAGTCACCTGGAGAAGAGAACATGTAATTTCACAAATGAAGAAAAATTAAGAAAACAGAAATAAGAGATACCCCATATAATGGTCAAATTTCTCTCAAACCTCTTTCTCCTCAAGTACTGTTTTTTGATTAAACAGTGTTTAATCAAACTAGTGTTTCTTTTCATTGTTTAAAAAAATTTTGTTCAAAACAAAGTGTATATTAAAAAAAACACACTTTATTAAGCTTTTCCTACAACATGACTTTTGTCTATTTCCTCATGGTGTCTAATGACTGCCCCATAACCATATCTATTATATTAAATGTAGAAAGAAGGATATATTCAAGGGGAAGATGTTTTATAACAATGAAAATTTATTGACCTTGACTACATTTTATTTATATTTCCTAATAAATGCAAAGTTATTATAACTACTATGTAATGATTTTCTTTTGTAAAAACTATTGATTGAAATAAGAATATTTGAAAAAGAAAAATATGTAATCAATATTTTTAAGTGAGGACAAGAAAGGAGATGAAAGAAGCATAATAGGTAAGCCAAATAGAATAAAATAAAGTGATAGATATGAAATCTAAATACAATAAGGAAAACTTATGTTATAGCCATTGTAGAAAGTTATTCTAAATAGTGTATGAGTCTCTAGCACTTTCTTTAGAAAATTGCAAGAATCACCCCCACACAAAAAGATAGGATTCTATATAAGTGACTTCAGTTTTTGGTTAGTTTTTTGGCATCAGAATTTTAAGAGGTCATGCTTATTATTTTAATAATTACACAAATCTAACATTTTTTTCTTATTTTTTGAGGTGCACAATAACATGGAGTAAATTGCTATGAAAGTCAACTGTGATTAAACACGCTGCTAAAAATAATAAAGTGAAAGGATATTATTTTACTTACCTTTTGAAATTGAGAGGCTGCAAATGGAATCTAAGATCAGCATTAATTTTTTTTAATAACATGGAAGTAAAATTTAGAATTACATTGAAAGTTGAGTAATATCTTCACCAGTGATTGATTAGTGTGAAATTTAGCTAAATATACTAGTTCAAACAGAACATGAAATAGAGCAAAATCAATTCAAAGTTGTAAATGAAGAAAAATGTATTTACATAAATCTTGTAATAACAGAATTTATGACTAAAATAACGTTAAATGAATTTAGACAATTTACTCCAACCATTGTTAAACGGTTGGTCAAGTTAAGTGTAAAACCCTAAAAATATTGTTTCAGTCGAAACAATAAGTAAAAGCCAAAAGTCATAACACGAGGCTAAGCAATTTTCTCTAGAAGAATTAGTGTTTATGTGTGTGTACACTGAAACTGAACCAACATAAATGAAAATCAAGTATATGAAATCAGGAAAACCCTATATTAAAAATAATATTAGCAGAACCAGAACCTTAGAAAATAAAATTGAAAATTATTAAATAGCTGAGAAATGGATAATAAGGGTAATTGAATTCAAGATAACAGGAAATAAAACAATTACATTTTGGACACACAATGACAAGTGCCTGCTTCAGACTAATATGATTGAATTAGAGATGAAAGGAATGTCTAATGATCAAAGTGAAGTGAAAGATAATATTAAATGTTGTAGTATCTTATCCTAAGTGAATTAAAATAATGTGAACTAAGATTGAGACACAAAGTGAACCAATGTGGGAAGCTTCACAAAAAAGGGAGATGTGTTTGAACAGAATGTTCCAAGGTGATTTCATATTGAAATAACAGAAATAGATAATATATTTTGAGAATTACATCTATAGTGTGTTTTAGCTAAGTACTGAGAAATATGACGCTAAAACTGAACTGATGACAAAAAAATAGAATAAAATATAATTTATAACAGAATGAACTATTCTCACAAATAAATTGTTAAATATAAAATGCTGTTAACCAAACAGAAAACAACAACATTCAACCTAAAATTATTTGTACTGAATAATCGAAGCGTCACTTGGATTGAATATGTAAATTGCTTTGGGAAAATATGAATTACTGGTTTCAAATTTCTACACAGAACAATTCAATAAAACAAGGAAAATTGTGGTAAATCACAGAAAGTATTGTTTCAATATTCTATAGAGATATCACACAACTGCTAATATAAATTTTGTTCGGTTAAGCTGGATCATGTATTTTTGGTTGTTGATTTTGATTAATTTTGAATTCACAGTATTTTTATTTTCCTTTTATAATGTAAGCCAACATGTAGAAGAAGAAATGGAGAGAAGTAAAAAAGAGATGGAGAGAGAAAAGAAGGAAGGGAGAGAGGAAGAGAGGAAAGAAGAAAGGAAAAGGGAAGGGAGGAAGGAAGGGAAGAAGGAAGAAGGGGGAGAATGAAGGGAGAAAAGAGATTTTCTTCCTAAAGTAAAATGTATCCATTGAATTCATCTGTGTGAATCTTCCTTCCAAGAACTTTGTTAAATGTACCTCAGTTCAGTTTCTACACTATCAGATCTCTCAGAATACTTTGTTATAAATTCAAATATGTCCCTTTCTTCCCCCCAAGATATTTCTCCTTTTTTCTTTTTTTACATGGCCACATTAATGAGACTCTCCTTTGCTTCTGTTCTATGAATTAGTTTATACTTCTTTTCTATGGGGTGCTTTGGTTCTTAGCCACAAATTCACCTTTCTTTTGACATCTCTCTCTCATTCATTCTCTCTCTCTCTCTCTCTCTCTCTCTCTCTCTCTCTCTCTCTCTCTCTCTCTCTCTCTTATTTTATTTCCTTAGAGTATCATCACAAGCAAAAAATTTGACATTTTCAAGATTTACTTTTTGAAATATCAATTCTCTCGCAAATTCCTTTTTCATTGATTAACTAACCTCATCTCAGGTTTGCATACTGAGTAATAGAATATTGGTCTTTTTAAATTATTTAATTTTGAATTTGTCTTTAATCCAAGGCTCTCACGATTTGAAAGACACTAAGAAGTCTCATGGTAATATTCTCACAGTTAAAAAAAAAATAAAACAGACTTGCAAGAGAAGAGGAGGATTACTTTAGAAAATTACCTTACCATTTTTTGAAGTTACTAAGGAATAGGGTACAAGATAATAATATGGGTTCCTCTTGATTGTGAGAGGCATAGTCTTTGTTGTTTTTCTGTATCACAGCCTCTCTATTAAAATAATTATACCAAATAATTGAAAGAATGACAACTATTCTAAAGCCCAAACCTAGTTTCTCAATGAAAAATGTAAATAATATTTATATTTGTTTCTAGCATCATATAAAGTAGCCAGTACATGTTACTAGTTATTATTTGACTAATGTCTTTTTTATACCTCAGTTTTTTTCAATTAGAATTCATAATTGTGACTTTAATATATGATTCAAATTTTATTAAAGAATTGCCTTTAAGTTCAGAATACCCAGTTCATGCTATTCAAAATGTGTATTTCTTGAAAAATGGTGACCTCAGCAATTAAAATTTTAAAGCCATTTAAAGTTTACTTATTATTGTAGAGTATGTTTATAAATGATTTCTTCAATTACTTTTATAATTTAGAATTTTTATTAATTAGCAAAAAATAATTGCTTCATTATTTAATTAATATTTAAAAATCTTTTATTTTCCTAGTTATATATACATGTATATAAATACAACTATATGTAAATATATATAAATAAATATATACACATATGTAAATTAATTTATTATTCTATAAATGAAATTAATAGAGAATATGGACTAATTTTTACTTGTATATTATTTATGAATAAAGCAATTGTTAGTTAAATTGTATAAATTCAATAATAAAAGGAATTATATGCAAAGAAAATATTACATTTTAATTACTTGCAAGCATTTTTTAGAATAGGAAATTATTAAGGTGGAATAAATAATCCATCTATTAAAATAACATTTTGCAAAGTCTTCTGTTAGTCCAAACTTTATCTTGCTTAGGATTACTATGTCATAAGCAGGCGGTACATTTGCACTTTGTGTTCTATATTTGAGGATTTCACTAGTGTAGATCTTTTATGCTTCTAAAAAAATAAATAAGATTTAATTAATGCTAAAAAATTTTACAGCTATCTGGAAGGCTCTTCAAAACCCATGCACTTTCTAGGTGCAAGTGGACCAAAATTCAATGAAAGTCACATATTCTTAGGATATTTGATGTTCCAGTACCTAGGCACCATGTGGTAAGGCACAGCTGCCTGACACCTTGTTTTCACATACTTTGTACCACTGCAGTAGATGATGATCCTACCAGCCTGTCACCTTGATAGTCAATCTACAAAGGAGACTCTTATCCCAAATCAGATGTCTATTAGAGCAGATTACTGTTAACCTTGTGCTTCATCCCTGTTATTTTAAGGTTTTGGCATCTGGAAACATCCTGCATTACATTTTTTTTTCTATTTTGATATTCTTTAATGACCATTATCAAAAGTTCAGACAAATGTTTTTAATTTGTGTAGATCTAACAACATCAGGAGAAATAGAAATATATAAAGGCAATAAAATGAACACATTATCATGAGACACATTTTGCTGTGGTTTTAAAATGTTTCTGCATCCTTTGCCATTCTTCCCCTTGAGAGTTAGAGTCTTATCCCTCTCCTCTCGCAAGGGGTAGCATAATTTTTCTCTTGTCCTTATTGTCTGTCTTCTAATGAATAGAGCACTTCAGAAGTGATGCTTTGTGTTTTACAGGGTAAAATAATACATGACCATCCATCATCCACCTAATTTTGGGGGGGATACTTGTCCTTGGGACCTAGCTGCTATGCTACAACAAAGCTTATTTCATCTGTAAAATCCAAATATAGACGTTTTAGCTAACAGACCCTGTAGAGGCCCCAGCCGAGAGCCAGCATTAGAAGCCTGTGTAAACGAAGAAGCCTTTCAGATTGTTATTCGGCACCAGTTACTGTCTGACTCCAATTATATGAAAGACCTTCAAGCAGAAAGTGACTAGCTGAGTCTATTCTCTCAAAACCATGAGAGGAGATAATGAAAAGCCACTGTTGCTGTTGTATATCACCAATTTCAGGGTGGTGATGTTTTCTTTTTAACACGTTAAAACCTAGAGACTATTCAATAGGTATATGATAGTGCAGGGAGATCATACATCAAATGCTGAGTGAAATAAAAAAGTCACGGGAAGACAAATGCTGTATGATTTCACTTACATGATGTACCTAAAGTAGTCAGGATCATAGAAATGAAAAGTAGAATAATATATATATATATATATATATATATATATATAATATATATATATATTATATATATATATACTCTTAATGTTCATTACAGCATTATTCACAATAGCTAAGATATGATATCTAAAATAGTCACACTCATAGAGACAGAAGAGTAGTTGCTAGGGGTTGGGGGGAGGGGCAATGAATTGTTGCTGTTCAAGGGACATGAAGTTTCAGTTTGCAAGATGAGTAAGTTCTAAAGATCTGCTGTACAACTGTGCCCGTGGTTAACAAAACTGTATTGGGTACTTGGAAATTTATTAGGAGGATAGACGTCATATTGTTATTATCACAAAAATAATAATAATAAAAGTAGATGGTGGTTGCTAGGGGCTGCAGAGAGAGGGAAATGAGGATCTGTTTAATGGGTGTAAGGTTTCAGTTTTGCAAAATGGAAAAGTTCTAGGGATTGATTGCACAACAATGTGAATATACATAACACTTGTGAACTATACCCATAAAAATGGTTAAGATGATAAATTTGATGTTATACATTTGATTGCAATTTTAAAAGAGGATTTTGATATTAATCAGAGAGAATAGTGGTGTAGAAATGAGAGTAACACCAAATTCTGATGGATTCAAGTATTAAAAATATTTGGTATTTAGAAAAATAAAAGTTATATAGATCCTTAGCATATGAGAAATGGGAGGAATCCCAGGAACTGAGCTCCCAGTTTATGTATTTAAGAAAGGTAAAATCCAGATTGACTTAAAAAAACTTGCTAGAGACTCAATCTAACCCAAGATCTCTTTTTCCCCAATAAATACTAACAAGGGACACATTTATGATATATTTAAAAGATAGCTTTCTCTAATAAGTGCAAACTACTGATTGCTCTTCAGAATAGTAAACAGCCTGAAAGATGAATTTTTCTGCTCTTTATATCAATGAGACTGTGAAACTGTTTGCTTTGAGTCGTATTCTGCTGTTGCTTTCCCTCATGATTTAGCAAAGCAGTCTGACCATATTTCAGCAGCACGGCTGTGGAAAGAATGAAAAATAAACCTAGATGAAGTTGTTGACATGAATGTCTCTTTTCCCACACTATTGGAATCATTCCACCTGCTGCTGATTCCAGTAAAAAGAAAACTTTAGTCCCAGGCTTTACTGATACTTAAAAAAATAGTGCTGCAAGAGAAAAATGAAAACAGTAACAATTCTCAGACCATATTATCTTAGCTTGATATATCATGGGGTAAAGGGGGTTCTACATAAACCATTAGGGAATCTTTCTTGCAGAAGATTAAGGATATGTGTATACCATGAAGATCAATGAATTAAAATGATCACTCTAGTAGTTCCTGACATGTTAATAATCTCAAAGAATATATATGCCTGCCTTGCAGAGGAGTGAAGTTGAGCAGAGAAAGAGTTTATGAAATATAGTAGCAATGCATTTGAATAAAATTCTCAGATGCAGACATCCAGGGGTGGCCTCAGGCTTTAGGTATCAAGAAATAGATGTCTGAAAGAACTTGAGATATAGTGGGCCAATTACCTATTATAGTTCACTGTAAATTCTGCAGGGGATTAATAGAGATTGAGTTAAAGAAAGAAAGAATTAAGATTAACAGCTAACATTGATTAAGCCTTTACAATATATCAAGCACCATTCTAATTACTTTATTACTATTTAATTTTCATGTAGTTATTATCCCACAGGTGAAAGAACTGAAGTTTGGAAGGTTAAGAAGCTTCTTCAATCACATACTAAAGGTCATCAGACTCTATGTGTGCACTGTTGTACACTGAGTCCTCCTGTGGACTAGATGCTTTCCCCAACTATGACATGAGTTCATCATTTTCAACTCCCAACAGCTTTGATATTACGATTTTCATTTTATATTTGTAGAAATGAAGACCCACAAAACTAATAACAGGTTAAATCAGAAACCAAGATAGAAGGTATCATTGCTGTTCCCTTTTATGGACTAAGGGATGTCATGATTCATTTAAGATTTAGCATCATTCACAGAAAATTAAACATAGTCATATATCAGGAGGTTGTCCTGTCATATTCTTTTTGCATGCATTTCCAGTCAGGTCTCTGGAAGATGTTCTAGTTGCTGCATGCTTGCACTCAGTTTGAAGATATACATGGAGGTCATAGTAAGATCAGAAGCCTGAAGTGATTACTTCATTATGGTTCATATAAAAATAAAATGGGATGCCATGATATTTTGGATCATTTCAATTATCAAAAGCAAGATTCTTGCTTGTCACATCAATAATAGTAATAGTAATAATAATACCATCTGTCAGCTGAGTATAGAAAGAATGAAACTTTGTGCTTTATTGTTTAAGCTTTAATGGTATATGCTTTAAAAAAAGAGGAAAGGAAAAATGAGAAATAGTTCAGTGTGATACAGTTAGCTATTACCTGCCTAGTATATTACTGAGACAAAAATAAGGGATTGGGGTGAGAGTTAATAGCTGTCCTGCCTTACAATACTGATACCATTTTTTCTTTGATTCTGTGATTGCAGTTGGCAGATTTCTCCAAATGCAATGGGGATATATCTTCCAGTTTAAAAAACATGCAACCAGGCATCCACAACATCAGAGGCACAGCTGATCAGCAGCTTCCTGCAGTATTTAGGAGGAAGGGTCAAAGTCCAATAACTGAGTATATTGTACTTTACCAAGAACATAAATATCACCTTCAGAAATGGCCCACCAAGTCTAATGACAGGTTGTGTGTGTGTGTTTCCTTAACACTCCTTATTTCCCAACTCCATTGACACAACTAGTCTATCCATAATGGTTTTCCATGCCAGCTCTGCCAAATATTTTCTATTTTTTTTTGTTTTTTCTACTTCTCTCTCTCTCTTTCATTTTTTTTTAAACAACAGACACCCCAAGAGATTACATTTCATAGTAATGTGTGTAACAGGTAACACATGCCTTTTAGACACTTTTTTAAAAATTGATTTTGTTTAAATTAATGTTCCCAGGTAATAGTTTGGAGAGAGTTTTGGTATATTCTCTATGCTTCCTTTAGAACCACCAAGAGTATAAGAAATGTAAGCTTGGCATTTATGAGAAAGAGTGGATTTGTAGCTGAAGCATTTGCCAATTATGATGGCTATAGCCACATTTATCTATGTAAAAGCAAACTATCTAATTCATCACATCTGCTTCCTATTTGTCTTCAAGTCGCATCTGCTGACTTTATCAATAAAAACAAATTGTTCTTTTTTTTTCTGCAGTTGGCATAGCAGAGTTGGTACAGATGGAGCAGACTTAGAAATTGTTGCTTTTTCTCTTTCCTTCCTCATCATCAGCAACATTGTCACATAAATTTAATTACAACTCTTCATTATGAGGACTGAGGGGCTGGGAAGAAAGAAGGGGAAGTTGAATTTTAAACTGTATTTTGTTTTTGAGAATTATTATCACTTTCTAAAGAAATCAACATTACTTGAGAAACTTCAGGTAAATTCACAATTGTATATATTGCTAATATAAATAACTCTGGGCATGTATTACCTATAATCCTGTCTAACATATAAAATGTCAAAATGAACATTACTCTGAGGCCTATTTCTAGATAGTTGGTCTGAGATTAAAAAAAAAACTTTCCTCAAGGGTGATGCTATATATATATGTGTGTGTGTATGTGTGTGTGTGTGTGTGTGTGTGTATATATATATATATATATATATATATATATATATATATATTCAAAAACAGAGTCAGTAAAATACTGTTACTTAAATCTGGAAAAAGGAATAAATCTATTAATAGAATTTTCTGGTTTTGAAAAATTGTTTATTTTCATTTCTACCATTAGTCTTTGTATTATTAGGACATTTATAATAGTTCATTTTTATAGTGTTTACCTTGTATAATTGCCCAAAAGCACACATGTAATTTTGATTGAATCTCAAAAACAGTATTGAGAAATTATTTTTATGTTCCCTATGTATTGTGGAAAATGTGAGGCTTAGAAAAATGAAGTATGCAGACCAAGATTATATAGTCAGTAATGAGACAGGCTGTCCTTTTCAGTTTTCTGAGTCAGTGTTCATTTCGTCTTTGCCATAATTTTCAGGTTTAATTTTGTCCAGGTATATATTTGTGCCCAATATTATAAAATACTGGTATCAAGTAAAAACACAATTGCATTTTATTTGTTCTGTTGAGAAGGAAAATTCTAGATTCCAGATTTAATCTAGGAAAAGACATTTTGAAATATCTTAATTATATGTAACCTAAATATTTTCATTTTGAGAATTTCATGATTATAGCATAGCTGAGAATAAATATAAATGTATTTATAAACAGAATGTTTTTTATTTTGGGGAGCAAAAATGTCAAATAGGCATATGCTAAATTATTTTAGAAACAGTATTATTAGGTGAATTTAGATATCCTGAAAGTCACATACTTATTTTCTTATATTTTATTTTTAAAATTATTTTATTTATTATTTCATTCCCATCTTCCTTTGGCAATAATCAGCTTGTTCTCTGTATCTATGGGTCTTTTTCTCTTTTGTTTATTTGTTTTGTTTATAGACCACGTATTGTAAAATCATATGATATTTGTCTTTATGATTCATTTCACTTAGCATGATACAATCCAGATCCATTCATATTGTCACAGATGGCAAGATTTTAATATTTTTTATTGCTGATTAATATTCCATTGTGTGTGTGTGTGTGTGTGATGTCTTCTTTATCCACTCATCAATTGATGGACATCTAGGTTGCTTCCATATCTTGGTTATTGCTAGTATGATGCAATTAACATAGGCGTATGGATATCTTTTTGAGTTAGTGTGTTGTTTTCTTCATTTGATAAATAGCCAGAAGTGTAATTGCTGAATCATACAAACAGCCCTATTTTTAAATTATTTGTTGACTTGCTGTGCTGTCTTCCATAGTGACTGCACTAATTTACAATCCCACCAACAGTGTATAAGGATTCTCTTTTCTCTATATCCTCACCAGCACTTGTTATTTGTTGATCTATTGATGAAAGCCATTCTGACAGATGTGAGATGATGATATCTAATTGTGGTTTTAATTTGTATTTCTCTGATGATTAATGATATTGAGCATATTTTCATATATCTGTTGGCCATACATATATCCTCTATAGAGAAATGTCTATTAAGTTTCTCTGCCCATGTTTTATTTAGATTGTTTGTGTGTGTGTTTGTTTTTTGGTGTTGTATGAATTCCTTATATATTTGGATATTAATCCAATATCACATGTATCATTTGAAAATATCTTCTCCCAAGTAGATTGTCTTTTCTCTTTGATGATGGATTCCTTCACTGTGCAAAAACTTTTTATTTCAATGTAGTCCTACTTGTTTATTTTCTTCTTTTGTTGACCTCGCCTGAAGAGACATATCTAAAAAGAAGGTATGTAAACAGAATGTATGATATAGCAATAGTAAGAAATAAAACATGCAGCTACTATAACAACATATGGGAAAACCTCAAAATTATGAGCCTTCTTGTTACTTATCTAGTTTTTCTTTCATCAGTGGGTGTTTTTAGTTTTGTATACAAATGGTATAAAAAAACTAATAAAATACAAACTACATAGATATAAATAATAAGAAAGACAACTCTTCCTCAATTTTATCTTTTCTCATTCTACCTGAGTACATGTGCACGCATACACACGCACACATCTGTTTCATATCTAGACTAACTCCCTCTTTAGTCTTTCCTCTTCTATAACCCTTTATTTGAAAAAAGTAAACACATTCTAAATAAATTAACAGTACATCAATCTTTTACTTTAAAAGAAACTTGCTTCTGTGCCTGACATTTGTTTTTTCCCATTTATTTATTAATTATGAAATATAGTATTGAGCACATTTTGGGAAATAATATATCATTTATTTATTTATTTTTTAAAAGTGAATGACCAGTCTACAGCCATGCCAACCTGAACAAACCCTATCCCATCTGATCTCAGAAGCTAAGCAAGATCAGGCTTGGTTGGTACTTGGATGGGAGACCATCTAGGAAGACCAGGTGCTGTAGGAATTAAAAATACAAAATAAGGGATTGTAAGCTGACAAGGTCCTTGCAATCTGTGAGGTCAACCAAAGGTTGCTTCACCTCAAAAAAAAAAAAAAAACTGAGTGATCAAATATATAAACTTGAATGGGATATATTGTTTGAGTATAGGAAATTATATTAATAGTTTATAAGAGGTTTATTTGTTTTCTTGTGTAAATAGTCAACATGGAAGGTCCAAGCAGACTGTCATAAACTTGTACCATATGTATTAAATGACAAAATGTATTGATTACTTAAATATTTAAAGTAGGCAAAATATTTTTTCTTATGATTAAAAGTAATTTTACATTTTATTGCTATGTTCATTTTAACAGTGTCATCTAGTACTGAATCACTGATTCAATGATTTTTTTTTCAAGAATGTATACTTTTAAGTTTCTACTATTACTAAATATTTAATTTGTTATAAAAAGTTGCATTTTATAGTTAACCATTTTGGAATGGTTGATTTTGTCCTCTGTGGACAATAATATTTTGACTGAAAGAAATATTCTTCAGCAAATGCTAAGATGCTTGTTATTCTCATCCCCAAATTCTATAATATGTAGGATAGAGTATACTTATTTCAATTTATTTTCTTTTTGGAATACACATGTAAATTACACACAGACACGTGACTATACATACACCCAGACATATAATTATAAACTTTGTCAACTACAGTTGCTATTTAAATTGATAGACTATAATAGAGTACAGTTATGACATTATTTTCCTATACTCTTATGGAGCGAGGTTTGGCTTAGTGACTTTGTTCCAGCAGGTAAAATATAAGCAGAAGTTTTTTTTTTTTTTCATTATTATTTTGTGTGTGTGTGATTTCCAACAAGATTTCTTATAGAGAACATACAGTTTCTCATCTTTACACTCTTTGCTGTCTTTCAGTTCAAAAGCGATATTTAACCATGTGGTGGCTTCCAGGATAGCAGTGCATGATATGAAAAAGAAATGTCCCTTTAGGTATTATTGGGCTGCTGTGCCAACCCCTGATTGTTTATCACCTATGAGTAAAAAATGAAATTTTATTTTGTTTATTTTGGAGTTTTCTAACACATGCAGTCAAACCTAATCTTTATTTACATATTGCTCACAAAACAAGCTAACAAACAAATACCTTAAACCCCCTTTTCAAATAAAAATAAATCAAAATTAAATTAAGCAAAACACATATACACTGGAATAAAATGATACAAGTGGGAAGGGAAATGAATCCTTGGTATCAAATTTGCAGAGATAAAAACTGTATAAAATTTACAGGAGCAGCAGTAACAGGAAAATACACTACTATTTGTACCAGGTTGGCCAGTAATAGCCAGATCTTATTCCAGGATGTGGACAGGCATGGAAAGGTCAAGTACAACCCTAGCTACCAGATTACCAGGTTCAGTTCTTACTTCTCTCTTTCACAGTCCACTATTGAGTTGGCCTTTGTACTAACAATCAGATTGGGATAAGACCAGAATTCCTATGTATCTTCTTGTAGGACTGAGTAGAAAAATAATCTTTTTTTGGTTTGGTAACCCTAATGAAGCCTTATCCTGCAAATACTTGAGACAATTGATAACAGCCAACTCTTCTTATCTCAAATGCTTCTCTCAATGAATTGAGGAGGAAAAAGAAGAAAGGATGGGAGTAAAGGAACAGTAGAAGTAGTAGCAGGAGATCATAGATAGTAAGAAAACACAGTTTTAGCTGTTGGAAGTCTAATGAAGCACAATTAACTATTATTTTAGAATCACAGCGTTAGTTTCTCCTTAACTTCTTGAGGAATGTAACTATACAAATATTATGCAGAATGAAATGTATGATGAGCAAGTGGAAATCTTATGATTGATTTTAAAGAAAAGAGCTTATTTTGAGCTGAAGCTTTGTGATATACTAGCTGTCTAGCCTTTTATATGTAATCTCAGTTTTTTCAGCTATAAAATGTGCACAATAATAAATGAGCCAATAATGACATGATTTATTTTCTTCTATTTTTTTTGGGAGTGGGGCAAGCAAAAATTACATTGTGATAAACCTGAATAGAGGCATAACAATTCAAAATACATAAATTAATTGAATCCAATTACATATTGACATATATAAATCTCTCTCAGACTGAATGTACAACAGAGACTGTCACAAAGAATCTCATAAGATTGTTGAGAAATAATACAAAATATGTATATAAATTGAACAAGAAAATTTACTTAAATGACCATTGTATTTTTCTTATTACTCTTCATCAGTCATTTTTGCTATGTTGCAGGCAATTTTGTTTATTAAAATTCTAGTTCTGCTTTATAGTAAATCATTATAATATATTCTTGAAGGCTTTAGTGGGCTACTAAGGGAATGTTAGTCATATACAAATATTTTTAATGCTATATAAAAAGTTTTCAGAATTGTCAATATATGTTATTGATAAAGGGGCCTCTTTCTATTTCTTTTTTGGAAAAATAGAAATATGTTTAATAATCAAGGGTGCTCAAGTATTAAAATGAAATTAGCACAAAATACCTGTATCTTTAAAAGATGCTTTTCTGTTGTTAAACAAAAATCTTTGTGGCCAAAAGCTTTTCTCAAAGAAGGAGTTTATTGAGCTATATGCTAGCCAGAAAAAGAATCAGGCCCTAGAACATGCAGCTTGAACCACCAACAGCAAGGCTAGATGGAAAAAGTGAACATGTTCCCATCCTGGGATTGATGGGGCCCTTTTATTATAACCAGTTTGGGGAAAAGATGTAAGTTGTTTGAAAGAATTTACATTGGCTGTAGATGGGGGCAGGCAATAGAAGGTGAAGTGGGATTAGTTTGGGGATAGGTGCATAGTCCTTAAGGAAGAAGTGTGTGTTGCTTTCAGGTTTGTTATGGGCAACAGTCCAGAAAGTTCATGCATAAGCAGGGTGTAGGGGAGTCTGATTTTCAGCTATTTTCTCTAGCAAAGAGCTGAAATAGCCAACTGGAAGTTAATTCAAGGTTTCAACATACATTCAGAAATGTGAATAGTCTTGTTCGGTCTTGCCTTTGGCTCTATTAACTCCTTGCCTCTCCTTTCCACCCTCTGACTTGCTATAATTCCATTTAAGACATCTCAGAATCTTTCTCTTGTCACTATTATGGGAGAACGTTATGCTTTTCTCTGTGTGTGTATTGTGTGTGTATGTGTGCATTTTAAATCATGATCGAAACATAAATGGTTGAAAGTTTTACCATCACACGAAAAGCATCCAGCACCTAAACAATCCCAAACCATGTGTTCAATGCTATTGCTTCACTCTAGGTTTGTAAGACCATTTTTTTCTGGAGAAAGATTCAGATTCCTCTGGGATCTGTAAGTGAGACTTCAGAATGTGATCAATATAAAAATCTCCTCATTGCTGAATCATTAAAAATATTTTTATGAATTCTCCCTTTTTATTTATATTTTTATACAGCCACAACTAAGTGGAATACAAGGATTAAAAGAGAAGACTATTACAGAAACTCTCTGTATCCTTTGCACATACCAGGTGGTTAAAAAGACAAACACAAGTGTTAGTGAGAATATAGAGCAAAGACAACTCTCATTTCCATGTAGACAGTAAATTGTATATTCCCTTACATAAAACTTAAAAATGAAACAATTTTATGCAATTAAAAGACAGTAACAGTGGTTCCTTTGGGGAGAAGAGATAGAGTAGCTTTTTGGAGGAGATCTAAAGCATTCTTCTTGGCTGTTTTTTTATTTTCGACCTTGCTGGTAGTTATATGGATATACTAACTTGTGGTGATTTATTGAGATGTATATGTATAATTTTTTTACTTCCTTAAATATATAATATTATTTGAAAGAATAGTATATTAAAGTGCTTTTCTGAATGTCACTATGTCATTTTTTTCAAATATTTATATGATTTTTAAACTTTTTATTTTGAAATAATTTTAGATTTATGGAAATTACAGGTAATTACAGTGTCATATGGAAAGTTCTCATATATTATTCTCCCAGCATTCTCAACAATATATATGATCACTAATAATATAATGTGATTATTAGAACCAGGAAATCATAATTTTTACAATCACATTAATTAAACTACCACTCTTATTTAAATTTTACTATGTTTTTCTAGTAATGTATTTTTTTATTTCCAAGATTTAGGTTAGAATCCTACATTGCATTTAATTGCCACGTTACCTTTGTCTCCTCTAATCTGTGACAAACTCACTGTTTTTATTATTTTACCACTGTCACAGTTTTGAATAGTACTGGTAGAGTACTGCGTAGAACATGGGTTTGTCTGATTTTTCATGATTAAATTGCATACATAGAAGTGTTAATGCTCTTCTCAGTGCATCCCATCAAGGGGCACATAATGTCTTCACATCCTACTATTGCTGATAGTAATCTTGATTATTTGGTGAAAGTAGTACTGCTGGCTTTCTGTACCATAATGTTGCCATTAAGTTGCAAAACAATTTAGTTTAGGAAATAGGTGATTTTCGGGTTAAGAGCATATGATAAAATGCTTGGGTTAATGTGTGCTAGGGTTACTGTAATGACAGTCTTTTGCCCTTATGTATTTGTGGATCTCTGTGGGGAGATTTTCAACAGAGAAAAAAAAAAGCACAGAGATGAATAAAGGACTAGTCAGGGTTATTTGTCTTGTGAACCCTCTTATTTCTTTTTAAAATTCCTTAGTACATAAAGTTCCTTAACACATTTTCTACTAAGAGTTGGAATCTGTAGAAAAATATAAAATATGTGGATAGAGGGCAGTGCCAATCTACCTTTATGTACTTTTGAATTCTACTCCATTTCAGAACTGAAATATATTTCTTATTTTGAACTCAATACACGAACTTCTGGATCCATTTGTTTTCAATAATAAGTATAAGTTTATTCAAGTTAATTTGAAAGAATTTGTAGGCAAGAACTCATCATGCCTTATACATCTTATGTATATAGTCATATTTACAAATATGAAAACATTTAAATGACTTAGTTTTGTTTTGTTTTTAACAGAGGAACCTGAAGTGCTAAGGCCAGGACTAGCTAGAAGTAAGCTTGCTGGAAACGTGAGCTAAATAAGGACTTAGGGCATTAACTGGTCCATGGATTGAAATTATGGAGCTAATGAAAAAATCAGAAAAGCAGCAACCCAAATCAAATGTCAGTAAAGATGACCCAAATGAAAATTCACTTTGCAAGGGAGACAGGGAGAATAAAAGATAAACTAAAATGGTTAGACATGTTTGCCTTTCAGAAACAAAACTGACATGAGAGGTGTCAAGGGATTGTGGTTTTCAGTGTTAAGTCATTTTGGTGCTATTTGATATTTTTAACCTCAACCTTGAAAATATTTGCTATTTTAAAATTTAATTTATTGGAAAAAATCAATATGTATTTATGTTTGCATGTGTACCTAGTGTTACAAGTGAGTAAGTAGTTAAATTTTATTATTTAATGTGCATTATCAGAGGTGAGGTACAGTGCTCTCTTGAAATAGAAAACTATAGTAGAATACAATGCATGAGCTTTGGACTCAGAGGACCCAAGTTCAAGTTCAGATTCTGCCATCAACCAGCTCTAGATAAATATTCTTTATTTGGAAATGTTGATGGTATGAGGCTGCAAACCTGTCACTGAACAGTACAGAATCATTGTGCAGATCAAATGTGATAATGCTGATTTTTATTTTAGAAAGTATAAGAACTACTATAAATTATCATTCTAGCCAAAACTCTTATAGAATTTTTAAAGTTATGCAAATATTGTTATGATGACAGCCATTGCTGGAAATCATTACGGTCCTACCTCTTGCGAAGTTCATTCCTGCTGCCTATGTGATTGTCCTCTTCTTACACAGAATTATTAATTCTATGCTACTTAATTTTCAAGGCTTTAGCTGTTTTAGAACAATGTGATACTAGCTCATAATGGATGCTTATCTTTGGTTTTCTTTGGATAGTAATTATTGTATATATGCTAATACAGTTTGGCAGTCTCTTGCAATTTGCAAATTATTCCTTCTATCTTTGGTTTCCAGAAAAATTTCTCTAAAATAGTGAGCTAAAATATAGAGCATCTTTTTTTTTACATGTTTAAAGGCCAACATTGTATCAAAATCTTATAAAGGGCTCATTATGGTGTATTACACTTTACCTTTAAAAAATTCTGTTTTCTGCCAATGAAGTAAGTTATCAGCTGCTTTTATACAAAATGTGATTAGTTCATGATTTGGTTTGAAAATCCAGGTTTCCATACTACCTCACATTCTTTACCTTACACATAACTAACTACAAATCACATAAAAATGTCACAGAATGAGATAGCACACCCTGATACTATGAAGAAAAGTGAGCAGGAAATGAATCTTCATAAGTAAATGGATGGTTGTAATTCTTCATTGTTGACTTTCTTATGGTCTACAGTCATCTGGAAAAATGGAAGACACAGTGAAGCCACCTGAAATCTCATTAAGTTAAAAACAATGGCACCACAAGGGAGTATACTTTAGATGTTTTTAAAGATGCCAACTATGAAGAGCTAAGCCCATGGGTCAAAAATTAATAGATGTTCATTATGGCCCTTTTTTCCTGTTTCTAGTTGAATTAGTTCTGGGGCATAGGAACAGCCAAGGCATTGGAAAGTGTTTATAGACTGATATGAGGAAGACTGATTTACTGTAGAAAAGTTTGACTGACCTGACACAGGAATCTCAAAACAAACAAGCAAACAAACAAACAAACAAAAAGTCAACAACATAGAATAAGCTTAAAGAACTCATCTTTAGGTTTGGCAGCTGTATAGATCAGTACTACCTATTACTGCCAACTTATATTTCCTTTGTATCTCAGAAATATGTTTTGATCACCATCATATACAGTTGAAAATTGTGATTAGATAGAGACTCTGGCACTAGAAAAGGGTATATACGAGATAACACAAAAAATTACCCATCGTTAATTAAAATTAGTTAAGTCTTCATATCTGTTCATAACTAGTTGTATAACTTTGCACAAGGCTTTTAACTAATATGTTTCCTTGAGTGTAAAATAAGGACATTGGATGAAATGATACTGGGGTATCTCCTATTGTCAATACATGCCAGGCCATAGTATTGTTAATAAAAATATATCCCATTTACAACAATTATTCATAAGTAAAAAAATCTCATTTTTACTTTACTAACCTTTCAAACTAGGTGATAAGTCTGTAACAACTGAGAACAATAAGGAAAACAACACCAAGGTCATATTAATTGAAAAATTAGATACCTAAAAGGTAATACTCTAAACCTTTTGCTCTCAGCATATATAGAATATTTAAACTCAGAGTCCATATAATACAAGTAGTATTTTCAAGATCAATAATCTGCTTTGTACATGTAAAAAACAAAGGAAATGTGCATAAAGAAGAAAGAATGATATATGCAAGTACATCAGTATAATAGAGAGAAATAATAATGTATAGAAAGAGAAAAGATGGATAAAAGAAACAGGCAAAAGAAATCAAAGAACCCAGCATGCATGGAGAGTTATTTGACATATTAAGAAAAAAAATTTCACAAAAGACTGGAAAAATTGAGAAAAGCGTTTATTAAGTTCAATGTATTCCATATAAGAAAGCAAAGAAATGCTTAATATCTTTTAACAACTTGAAAGCTAAAATATTTAAATGTATGATACTTATTTTGAAAGCAAAGATATAAATACCCACAGTAAAAGTTACTTTAGCTTTCCAGAAGTTCACAGACAAGTTGAGGAGAAGAATAAGTAAACAGTTACAATGCAGTGTGTTAAGTTCTTTAATAGAAGTGATATGATATTAGTTGTTATCTATATTGTGCTTATGGTGTGCTGGCCTCCATGCTCTTTTTTTTATGCATATGTCATCCTCCTAACAGCCTTATGAAATGGATGCAAATTTTTCCATAGTACATGTAAGGATACTGTCAAGCAGTTAAAGTATGGTTGGCAATTGTTTCTTTTTAATTCAATAGCTCATGTATCTAGGAAAGACACCTGTTCATGACTCAAGAAGCAGAGAAAATGAAGATTTAAAAAATCTCCAGAAAAACGTCCTTCAAATTTTGACACTTGAAGTTATGTAGATATATAACTATTTGCAGTAGTGAACAGTGTTAAACTACAGAATTGAGAACTCACTGTTTCAGGCAAATGTGCAGACCATAAGAGAAAGACTAAGGGGGTGTGTATGTGTGTGTAAGAAGCTTGTAATTTGATGAATTGCATTTTTTTAATAATTTAAAAATTTGTTCAGATTAAAAACCCACATTTGTTCCTGACATTCTCTTTAATAATGTATGTTCCATGTTTTCTTCAAAATATTTCTTTAATTACTTGCTTGAATACTTAGGATATGTGTTCCTAGCCCTATTTGTACCCAGACTATACTAACTGACCACTTAAATATGATTTCTAATATAATTCTTTTTTCATAGCACTTGAGTCTTTCTCAAATAATACATATCACAATTTGTAATTATGAACTTACATTTATACACTTAATTGTGAATTTTCCTTCTTTAGTCTATACTATCAGCTACCCGGAGGGCTGGTTTGTTCTGCTTTATATTCATACATTCTCTGTATTCCTATGTTTTTTATTACATGTTCATACTTAACAATATTAGTTGAGTGAAAGAATACTGAATACATGAAAAAATCTATGATTAAAGTAAATACTCATGAAATTAAGAATTCTAGGTTTTTTTAGGGAAAAAACAAAATCCAACTCCAAAAAGCTCTTAGTAACAGAATTCTTAGCAATGTGTGAGGAGGAAGTGATTGATTTTTGTGCTTTTCTAAACCCTGATATTCTTAACCTCAGGGTTACATTGTCAAAGAGGTAGTTTCTCAAAACCTGGAAGGAATAGTAACTAGTGAAGTGGAAGAAAGTAAAAATGTTTTAGAATCTGCCCCTTCTCCAAAGATGATCCAATACTTTTCAACCCTGAAGAGACTTTCCTTATCCCCTAAGAGATACTTTGCTTTTAGCTCAAATTATAACTCTAATTAAGTAAATGTATTGCCAAAAGTCAGACAGGCTCATTATAGCTCATTAATTTAAATGACTTCTCCATCAGCTGCATATGCATGCTGGGTCAAATCCAGTTGTCTATTATAGGGACTTTCCGTGTGGAGCCTTGAGTTCGAATTCCACTTATATCACTAATTAGCTGTATGGTCTCGAGAAACCAACTTCACCTTCATCAACTTCAGTTCCTTCTGTAAAATTGAGACATGGTGGACTATAAAGTTTCTTTTATCCTTAAAAACAGTCAGATGCTATTTTTTTCCCCAACAAACACAACTACCACATTCAGTCAAAATCTGTTATAACACATTGATCTCCTAACAAGGTTTTCTCCTGCTACTTATCTGGCTAGAACATCCTTACCTCAAGCACTGGCATTATAAAGGGACTTACATACAGCATTATTTCTGAGAAGTGTGCCTTTGGCAGAGGCGAATAGAAATGGCAAAGCAAAATTAGGTTTGTGCATATTTTTCTGGAGAAAGAACACCTTACTTCCCCTGTGTCCTAGCTTTTAAAATTTCAATTTTTGCCTCCACTAGCCAAAGGAAACTAAACATTATGCAATTATTCAGTGAAAATGAAAGTGTTGAATAGAAAAATCTGGATGGTGCCATAATTTCATAAAATATGAGTTTTTTTCCTTAAAGAAATATGGGTTTAAACTTAGGATAGTGTCTGCAGCATTTCAACAGCAATAAAGGACAAACATAAGCTGAATCAAAGGGTGCTTTATCATAAACATATAGAAGCATTCTTTGTCATATGTACCTGGATGAATCAAGAAGGCATAGTGCTTAAAGTATTTTCAGATATTTCATATTGAGTTGCTCAGAGTATCACCATGTGCTGCTTTCTTGTTCTAACCTCTCTCATGGTGATCTCATCCACTCCTGAATAAATAATATCTTTTTTGTTACTCATCTTTGCAACTAAGTTACAAAGTTATCAACTGTTCTAGTTATACTAGTTGATGATTCTGTAATACCTCAACCTTAAACTGACTGTAAAATGACTTTGAATCCCACTGCTTCTGCTTTAAGCTTTCATACTCTAGGAAATGGCACCACCATAGCACAGTGACTCAGGCCAGAAATTTAGATATTGTTAAAATAAAATACAAAATGGAGACCAGACTTGAGAATTTCCTGAGCGGACAAAACTGTTTAAGCCACATAAGCAAAACTAAATCTAATTTATTTCATGAACATAAGGAAAACTTAATTTCTCGTATCTCTGATAATCATAAAAGAAACTTAAGTCATTTTTCTAAAAATAGTTTAATTACTTTTAATCAATCTCCTGCCATCTGGAACCACACAGTACAATAACTAGTCATTCTAAAGGTTAACAACTTCATTTTCACTTCATAAACCATCCTGTTATATCACGACCAAAAGCTTCATATTGGTTTTAAATTTGAAAGCTCCAAATTTGCAAAGTGTTCTTATGTGCATAATAAACTCTTACTAAATAATATTTATTGATTTCATGTTTTTAAGTTTGCTTTTTCTGAATTATTTTAGAAATTTATCTACCCCAAATATTTTTCTTATTTTTACATTTAATCCATTAGCAAATCTTATCAATTCAGTATTTAAAGTTGAATCTCTCTACCAACTCTATTATGATCCAAGACAACATTTTCTCATACTTAAACTATTTTATCCAAATTTCACCCTAATCCATTTACCACTTGGTAGCAAGTCCATCACTTCCTGTTTTAATATTTTCATGGTCAACCAATGCAATAAAAATATGCATGAAGCTTTATTCTTAAACCTTCAAATTGGCCCTTTGTGATATGACCCACTATTTTTTCAACTTCATGTTGAAAAAACATCCTCACTCCTAAATATAACTTTATAGGACTTTCTTCAGTTTTTGAAAAACATTAAGTTTTTCCCTGGATCAGCAGTCATTACCTGATATCACCTCTGCTTGCAAGATGTTTTTGTTTTCCTTTTGTCTGTTTTGCTATTTCTTCTGTTTCAGTTTAGATGTTACCTTTAACAGACTGTTAGTGAGCCCCTGCCTTTACGAATCTTGCCCATTTCTTGCCATTATTGTCTACTCTCCTACTTTGTTTTCTTCTTTGTAACATTTATAAAATATATGATCGTTGTATCAATAATCAATTCATTGATCAGCCATTTGTATCTAGAATGTAAACTTCATATGGTTAGATTATCCTTATCTTATTCATTGTTTTGCCCCCTGCTAAACCCATCACTTGTCTGGTAGTAAGTACAAAACAAAACAAAACAAAGCAAAACAAAACATTTTTTGCATGTTGAATAAATTACTGGAGTTCTCCCAAAAAGTGTGAAATATTTATCCTGAAGGAAAGTTTCTGTCATGTTCTGTCATGTTTTTTTTTTTTTCCCATCTGAATATGTGGAATTAGGGGAGAGAGAAGAGATCTGTAGCAGATGGAGTGTGAAATAAAACAATTGGAATTAGAAATGAGAGAGCTGTTAGTTAACATCCTAGAAGACGAAGGGCTAGATGGTACCTTGCCATAGCATCTGACTATCTGCAGACCGGGTGTCCATGCCTAGTTAAATGAGAAACTGACCTCTCTTGTAAAACATGCCAGCAGCTGGTATTATTTTTTACAGACTGTGCTTTCAAAATTAGACATCAGTAACAACGGAGAAAGGGAAATGACAAGGAAGACATCAGTTTCCTCATCAGTATAAACAGACTAAAACTCTTTACTGTTTGTGGTGCCAGAACGAATTTCCTTCCTAGTTTCCATTTACACATTTTTACTGACACCAGAACAATATCAGCATTATTTCCACTAAGAGTCGAAAATGAAAGTGGGTATTAGACACACAAGGCATTGGGATTTAGAAAATAAACTGGCTCGAGGAGCTGATGGCTATCAACTGTTCATATGCCCTTTGGAGAGTATTCAATCTATGAAAAGAGGCTTATCTAGATTGCAAAATCTTTTATACTCTTCCCAGGAAATGAAAGTGACCACTCCCTGTGCAGATCTGTGCATTTTGCTTTCAGCTGTTCTCAGCACTCACCCCCTCTGATTCTGTGAATAGAAGAATGTCAGGAGCCCATTTCTGATGTTTACACCTAGTATGGAACTGTGTGAAGTGTTCTATATTTTCAGAGTCTCTTATTTGCAACCTCCCTCTTCACCTGATTGTCCAGGAACTGAGAGCTTTCAATCTATTTGTGCATTTATATTCAGCTGATCCTTACTTCAGATACTGGCTGTGCCTTTTCCCCTAACTTTATATCCTGAAAGTTTAAGCAATATAAGCTTGTATTTTGGATGTGTTTCTGCATGTGTATTTAAGTATACATAAGAGATGTGAAAAGAACCAACACTTATCAAGTATTATTTAGATACACTGTTTCTCTTTTATTCATAAAGGTGAACAAAAAGTAGGTATTATCTTCTCAGGAAACTGAGTTATAAAGTAAAGGCCATTATGTATTAGAGTAATAGTCTCTATAAACAATTCAGTTGCAAGTTTGAATGTTCATACTCTAGGAAACCACTTGCATATTAACTACTTTTATTACCCCGGTGGGATTAATAAGATATTTGCTCACATATTTACTATTTAAAAAAAATAAATTACATTTTTAAAATTATCTGTTGAAGGGCATATTAGTTGTTTCCAGTGTTGGACAATTATGAGTAAACCTCCTATCAATATCTGTGCAAGGTTTTGATGTCGATATAAATTTTCAACTATTTTGGGAAATATCAAGGAATACAAATAGTGGATTCTATGGTAAGAGTTCTTTAGTTTTGTAGGAAACTCCCAAAGTCTCTTCCAAACCGAATGTACTGTTTTGCATTCCCACCAGCAATTGGATGGGTGTTGTTAGTATTTTGAATTTTAGTCATTGAAATAGGCCTGTAGTGGTAACTCATTGTTTTTTTGTGCAATTCTCTGATGGTATATGATGTTGAACATCTTTTCATATGCCTGTTTGCTGTCTGTATATTTTCACTGGTAAAGTATCTGTTCAGATTTCTTTCTTCATTTTTAATTGTTTTTTTTTTCCTTATTTTTGAATTCTAACAGTACTTGTACATTTTAAGTGCCATTCCTTTATCAGATATATGTTTTGCAAAGATTTTCTCCATCTGAGTTATCTCTTTATTCTCTTAACAGTCATTGTCACAGAGTAGAAGCTCTAATTATAATGAAGTCCAACTTATTAAATTTTTTTTTCATTCATTATGCTTTTGGCATTATACTTAAAGTGTATTGCCAAACTCAAGTCACTTAAATTTTCTCTTGTGTTATCATCTAGAAATTTTATAATTTTGCATTTTACCTTTGATCTATGATCCATTCAGAGTTAATTTTGTGAAAGGTTTAAGGTCAGTGTCTAGATTTATTTTTTTAGTTTTCAAAACACCATTTATTGAGAAGACTATCCTTTTTGTATTGTATTGCTTTTGCTCCTTTGTCAAAGATCTGTTGATATTTGTGTGTATATTTCTGGGCTCTCTATTCTATCCCATTGACTTGTGTATTCTTTCACTGATGCCACACTGTCTTGTTTACTATAGCCTTATAGTAAGTCTTGAAATTGAGTAATGTCAGTCTTCTGACTTCGTTCTTCTTCAATATGGTGTTGGCTATCTGGGATCTTTTGCTTTTCCATATAAATTTAAGAATTTGTTGATAATCGTGAAGTAACTTTCTACATTTTATTTGAGAATGCTTTGAATCTATAGATCAAGTTAGGAAAAGCTGATATGTTAACATTATTGAACTTTCAATCCATAAACGTGGAATCCCATCCATTTATTTGGTTCTTCTTTAATTTCTCTCATCAGAGTTTTGTATTTTTCCCCATATGGATCTTATCCACATTGTATTAAATTTGTAGCTAGTTATTTTATATTGGGGGTGCTAATATAAATAGTACTGTTTTTTTTTTAATTTTACATTCCACTTGTCCATTGCTGGCATATAGGAAAACAATTGACTTTTGTTTATTATGCTGTAGCCTAGCTCATACTGCTTATTAGTTCCAGGAGTTTGTTCTTGTTTCTGATACTTGGGATTTTCTACATGGACAATCATATCCTCTGCAAAGAAGACAATTTTATCTCTTCCTTCCCAGTCAGTATACCTTTTTTTTCTTTCTTTCTCTTATTGGTTTGCTAGGATTTCAATGTACAGTGTTAGTTGAGAGCGGTGAGAGGGAAGATCCCTCCATTGCTGCCAGTGTTAGGAGAAGGGCATCTTGTTACCTACCATTAACTATCATGTTAGTGTGAGCTAGTCTATATGAAGTTTGTGAAGTATGCCTCTATTCTCCATTTGCTGAATGGTCTTTATCATGAATGGGCATTGAATTTTGTCAAATTCTTTTTCTGAAACTATTAATATAATTATATGATTTTTTCTTGTGCCTGTTGATGTGATAGATTATGTTAATTTATTTTCAAATGTTGAACCAGCCTTGCATACCTGAAACAAATCATACTTTGTCAAATATCATTTTTTTGTACATTGTTGATTTCTGTTTGCTAATATTTTGGGGAGATTTTTGCATCTATATCCTTGAGAGATATTGGTCTGTGGAGTCCTTTTCTTATAACATTTTGCCTTGTTTGGATATAAAGATAATGTTGGCTTCATAGAGTAAATTGGAAGTGTTCCCTCTGCTTCCATTTTCTGGAAAAAAATGATATAATCTTTCTTAAATTTTTGGTACAATTCATTTATGAAAACATATGGGCTTTGTGCTTTGTATTTTGGCAGATTATTATGCATTGATTCATATTGTTATATATTTATGTTTTAAAAATATATAATATCACTTTGTAAAAACCTGCTCCAATAGGAAAGCAATTATAATGGAGTTGTAAAGTATGAACAGAAAAAAAAACAAAAATTGTTATTCATGAATTTGTAAGAAAGAAATACATTCCCCCT
>PVKZ01001446.1:0-66000 GCA_004027375.1 Macroglossus sobrinus | reverse complement strand
ATAGGATTTCTGCACATAGTACTCCTTTGTATTCCTGACTAGTATCTACTTTTGTCTTTTGATATCCTTTGTTTTTATTTGGTGAACTTTCTCGTGTCTTGATCAGGCTTCTGTAAAAATGACTTCCCTTTCTTTATATCATTTTCTACCATCTGTATTTACATATGTCTATGATTATTAGATTAATATTTGTGTACTCTACTAAAGAATAAGATCCCAGGAGAATAAGAATAATATTTCTTTTATTGCTTATTACCTATGTTCAGGATCTTGTGTAGTACCTAGCACATAGTAGGTATTTAATATATACTGTTAAATGAACCAGTGATTGAAAAAACAAAAAGACATTTCATGGGGAAATATAGGCAGCTAAAAAAAATATAATTCAGCAATAATTTTCATTTTTATATCATAGTAATATTACTTTCTATATCATAATGTATATAAACAGTAAAGTTTTTAAATCCATGAACATATCGGTATAAAATTCAAAACTTAATGATATTGAAGAGTTGAACTTGTTAATAAGCTTTGGTCCTTGTTTCTTTTTGTGAGGATGTGCCTAACCTCAGTTATTATTTCCCTTTGCTTACATTTCTGATTTCTTCTTCTGAAAGTTTTAGTTGTTTTGAGGAATAATTTGAATATTTTGAATCACTTGCTAGGAAAGTAGAGGAAAAATACAACTACATCTGAAGGGGAAAACAATCACAATCCATTTTCTTATAAGGCCAACAAATGAAATAAAATTTATAAGGCATGCATCACTGGAAAAGTACATTGTAATAGACACAAAGAATCCAGTGTTGCTTCATTCAGTATTAAACTGTAGTGTTTCTTCCATTGTATTGAAATTTAAGATTGTACCATAATGTATTAAACCTGCTCTATAGGTATTCTTGGCAGAGGCTGATATAAAACAGATAGTAAAAGCATTTTTAGAATTGGAATAATGTTTGTTAAGCATTCTTAGACCCATCAAAAGGTATTTTTCTTTTCTAAATTATACAGTGAAGTCGACTAAATCAGTAGATTTAAAATGAGAAAGAACTTGGTTTGTAACAGATGCTCTCATCAACCTGATATATTTACTATGGGTGTGGTATCAATGGACTAGATCAATAACAAAAATAATGGGAAGATGTTAATTTCTTAATATGCAATGTATATATGTGTATATATAAATGCCCTATGTCTAGCCTTAAATTATAGAAAGGCACATATTGGTAAAAACTGGATAGCTTCCTAATCAGTTGTGTTTTTTGCCACATTAATTGTTTCAACCTATGTTACCGGTATTATTTTTAATATGAAGGCTTCAGTAAGTATTTTGAATGAGTTGTCTTTTCTGTCTTTTATTTGTTTGGGGAGGAAACTAGCAAAAGTTAAATCAGACTGGATCTAAGAAATCCTCTGGAGAGTCTAGCAAAGCTAAAATGTGTGTGTGTGTGTGTGTGTGTGTGTGTGTGTGTGTGTGTGTGTGTGTGTGTGTGTGTGTATTTTGGTAGAGCATCAAGATACCAGCTGCTAAATGAGGTACAGGTGCTGAAACTATTCTTTTAACTTGTCAACACTTCCTATGTGCTAAAATGACTAATTAGTTTTATTGTAAATCCAAAAATCCACAATAAGTCTTTTCACAGTAAAAATTATATTTGAAAGTTACAGTCCATTTGCTCTAACGTAGAGTTGTTGGTGGAAAATAATTATATCATTTGTATAGCTCAGTTCATTTATTACATGTAATTATTCCTAGTTTGTGGATTAAGAAATGATATCGCAAGTATTACATATTTTAGATATTTTGTCCAAAAATACATTGCTCAAGAAGATCTAAGTGAATTTAGCCTCTAACTACAATAGTATAGGATCTTTACATAAAAATAATGGACAAAGCATGGAATGAAACCCTGTCCAACATGCTGCAATTCACATTCAAACACTCAATCACATACAGTGCATTGTGGGGGCTGATAAATGTTCATTTTGAGTAATTGTAGAGGATGCGAGCAAAATACTATTTGTGTTTTATCTAAGTTTCCATTATTGGGAGGTGCACTAGTGGAGGCTAACTTATAATAGCCACTCTTCTGAAGACATTCATAGCACTAATACATGGTATATCATGTAAACCTCACCAAAAAAAGGTATGATTTTAACACATACCTTTGTACAAGTGAAAAAGCTAAAGTTGGGAGTGTTTGCATAACCAGTTCAATCATATGATTAAGTTCAAAAGTTGAACTTGTAATTACTGTACATTCTGCTATTATGCATCTTATTTTTTCCCTTTCTTTAATTTTTTTCTCTTTTCTCTTGTTTTATTTTCTTTTTACAACTATGTTAAGGTAATTACTAGCTCAACAGATCCTTATAACATATTTAATGTAATTTATTTTCACCAATATTTCCCTAAGGAAAATGCATCATAACTGCAAAGACAAGACGGTGTAAGTCCAGGTGATTGTAAAATAGAAAGTTTAATCACCCTGAACAACAACAAAAAAATTCAATAAACTATGCTTTAAGCAAAATACAATAATTATGAAAATTTTAATCCTTTTACTTCATCAGTTCAATATGTGAGTTTGGATACAGAGACTTAAAATGGCATAGATCAAAAAATATTGATAGCCCCACCATAGCCCCACCCTAGGCATTGGGCACAGTGGGTTGAAAACTAGAATTTTAAAAAATAATTCCATTTTGCTAACCACTCTTACAAAATTATATTCCTAACAACATGAGGCTATGTTTAAAGGACATGAGGAAAGTTTTATATCCCTTGTTTTTAATGCTTCCTTTTTAGAATAGTCAATTTTATTGTGAGGAATCACTTAACAAATATTCCAAATTTCAAACACCAGATTCCTCTAATCCATCCTCCACATTGCTTTAGGAGATGGCATTCAAAAATCAAAATTTGATTATGTTATCTCCCAAAGGTCTATGATCTTCTGAATGTGGACCACTATTTTATTATCACCAACAAGAAAATTATTGAAAAGAAACTTCAAAATATTTTCCACTGCCTTCAGCACTGATTACCAATTTTTCTATTATCTTTCTTTGATGTTGTTGTTATTTTAATTAATTAATTTTTTTTCTTCAGGAAAAATAAACTCAGTCTTTCCAACCCCTGGGACTGAGCCATAGCCATATTTTATCATTTTTGGCTAAAATGTATATGAAATATATACAACTATAGACCATCTAATTGTATCTAATTCCATCTAATAACTGATGAAAGCACACAAATTCTTTCCATTTCTCTAAGGGAAGAGTGTGAAAGTGAAATATATTAACATGTAATAAAATTACATTACTATCTGGCCTTGACTTTCCTATCCTGACTTATTTTCACATACTTCAAATTCTCCATCCTAACCCCCCAGTCATATTTTCCCAAAACTTTTTGATCTCGTCACACAGAATTTTATTTTTGTACCTTTGCCCAAGATGCCCTTTGTTTCAGAAATATCCTTACACTTTAAATTGTATTAAAACACTTAAATTCTCTCTTTATAGTTTTTAAATATTTTATGATAAGGACACAATCTGAGATCTATATTTTTTAATGTACAATGCAGCGTTATTAACTATGGCACAATGTTATATAGAAGTCTCTAGGACTTACTCATTTTGTGAAGCTAACAGCAACTCCCCATTTTCCCTTCCTTTAGCTCCTAGCAACCAGTATTCTTTTCTCTGCTTCTATGAGTTTAACTAGCTTAACTACTTCAAGTAAGTGAAATTATGCAGTATGTAACCTTCTCTAACTGGATTTTTTTTCACATGTCTTCTAGGTCCATCTCCTGTTGTTGCATATGGCAACAATTTCCTTCTTTTTTAAAGGCTGCATGATAGTCTATTGCAAAAGATTTTTAATTTGGAGTAGTCCTGCTTATTTATTTGTGCTTTTGCATCTGTTTTCTCTAAACCATTTGTAGAAGAGACAAAACTTTCCCCATTATGTATTCTTACCATTCTTCTGAAGACTGATATGCTGTATATGTGTGGATATATTTCTAGCCCCTGTATTGTTTCATTGATGTATATATCTGTCTTTATGCCAGTGTCATACTGTTTTAATACTGTAGCTTTGTAAAGTGTTTTGAAATTAGGAAATGAGATGTCTGTTCTTTTTCAAGTTTGTTTTGGACATTTGAGTTCCTTTGTAATTTCATATGAATTTTAGGATTTTTCTTAATTTATGTAAAAAATGCCATTGGAATTTTGATAAGAATTACTTGACTCTAGATTGCTTTGGTTAGAATGGATATTTTAACAGTATTAAGTCTACCAGTTCATGAACATGAGATGTCTATCTGTTGATAAGTTTAATTTCTTTCATCAGTGTTTTGTAGTTTTCACTGCATAAGTCTTTCTCACCTCTTTAGTTAAATTTATTCCTAAGTATTTTCTTCTTTGCGATACTATTTTAAATGTGATTGTTTTCTTAACTTCCTTTTTAAATAGTTTTTTGTTAGTATAGTTTTTTGTTTAGAAATGCAAGTGTTTTTTATATTGATTTTATATCCAGCAACTTTACTGAATTTGTTTATTAGTTCTAACAAAAAAAATTTGTGAAGTCGTTAGTTTCCTACATATAAGATTATGTCATCTACATTCAGAGACATCTTTACATTTTCACTTGTGATATGGATGCCTTTTATTTCTTTTCTTGCCTAAGTGAAAAGTACTATGGATTCAGTACTATGTGTAAAAGAATTGTTAAGAGTGGGCATCCTTGTCTTGTTCCTGATGTTACTTTTCACCCTTGAGGATGATGTGGAATGTGGACTTGCCATATATGATCTTTATTATATTGAAGTAATTTTCTTTTATCCCTCTTGAGAGTCTTTATTATGAAAGTATTGAATTTTATCAAATGCTTTTTCTGCATTTATTGAGATGATCATGTGATTTGTATATTTTATTTTTTTACTGTGATATATCACTTTATGTGATTTTCATGTAAAATTATCCTTTCATCCTAGGGATAAATCCCTCTTGATCATGGTATACAATTCATTTACTGCATTGTTTAATTTTTCCTGCTGGTATTTTGTTGAGGATTTTTGAATCTGTGTTCTTTGGGGATAATGAACTGTAGTTTTTTTTGTGACGTCTTTATCTTGCTTTGATATCAAGGTAGTGCTGGCCTCATAAAATGTGTTTGGAAGTGTTTCTTCCTCTCCAATTTTTTGAAGGGCTTGAAAATGATCGGCATTGATTCTTTAAAAGTTTGGTAGGTTTCATTGGTAAAGCCATCTGTTCTTGAGCTTTTTTTTTTGTTAGTAGGTTTTTAATTATTGATTCAATCTCTTTACTAGTTACAGTTCTGTTCAAATTTTGTCTCTTTATAATTTATTCTTCATAGGTTGTGTTTTTCTATGAACTTTTTTATTTTCTTTAGGTTATCCAGTTTGTTGGTAAACAATTGCTTGTAGTAGTCTCTTATGGTCCTTTTTATTTTTGTGGTATCAGCTGTAATGCCTTTTCTTTCATTTCTGGTTTTATTTGAGTCTGCTCCCTTTCTTAGTCTAACTAAAATTTTGTCAATTTTATTTATCTTTTCAAAAAGCAAATCTTAGTTTTTTTCTATTATTTTCCTATTCTCTATTTTATTTATTTCTGCCTTAATCCTTATTGTTTCTTTTTGTCTGCTATATATGAACTTAGTTTGTATTTTTTTCTCTAGTTCCTTGATATATAAACTTAGGTTGTTTGAGATATTTCTTCTTTTTAATGTAATTTTTCATAGCAATAATCTTTGTTTTGTATTGCTTTTTCTGCTTGCCATAGTATTAGTAAATAGTGTTTTAGTGTTCCGTCATCTCAAGATATTTTTAAAATTTACTTTCGATTTTCTCTCATCTAGTGTATGTTCAAAAGTGTGTTACTTTTAATTTCTACATATTTGTGAATTTTCTAGTTTGCTATTGTTGTTTTCTAGTTTCATTCCATTGTGACTGAGAAAGATTCTTGGTTATGATTTCAATTTTCTTAAATGGGTTAGGATTTGTTTTTCAACCTAACATGTAATCTATTCTGGGTAGTGTTTATTGGCCTTTGAAGAGAATGTGTATTCTATGGCTTTTTGCATGGAATGATCTTTATATTTCTGTTAGATTCATTGTCTTTAGTGTTAAATCCTCTGTTTCTTTATTGATTTTCTGTCTGGATGATCTGTTATTGAAAGTGGGTATCAGAGTCTCTTACTTGTTACATTGCTATTTCACTGTTCAGATCTGTTAATGTTTGTTTATATAATTGAGTGTTAGATGTTAAGTGCACATATATTTTATAATTTTTATGTCTTCCTGGTGAATTGATCTTATTATTATTATACAATGTCCTTCTTTGTCTCTTGAGACAGTTTTCGACTTAATGTCTATTTTGTATAATATAATTATATGGCTACCCCTGGTTTCTTTTGTTTATGATTTCCATGGAATATCTTTTTCTATTCCTTCATTTTCTTTCTTTTTTCCCACCATTTAGCCACTCTATGTTTTTTGATCAGAGAGATTAATCCATTTATATTTAAAGTAATCATTGATAGATAAGAATCTGTTATTACCATTTGTTAATTGTTTTTCGTATGTCTTATATTTCTTTTGCCCCTGTTCTTCTAACTTGCTCTCTTCCTTTGTTATTTTGATTTCTTTCTTTTTTTTTGACCATCTTCTATGGGTATTTTCTTTGTGGTCACCATGAGGCTTACATAACACATGTTATGGTTATAACCATCTATTTTAAGATGGTAACAACTTAAATTCAATTGCATAAAGAATTTTTACACTTTTACTTCTTTCCCATCACATTTGTTTCAAATATATATATTCTTTTATATTTATTACATTTACAATTTATCACAATTTATACATAGTAGAATTTGCATATTTTTATATTTCATTTTCATGAAAATATTTTTGTAGTTATAGTTATTCTTAACACTTTTGCCTTTTGTATTAAAATTAGAAGTGATTTACACACTGTCATTTGGCATTATAATATTCTGTTTTGCCTGTTAATAATGAGTTTTATATTATATAGTATCCTTTTATTTCAACTTGAATAACAGTACTATGAATAGATTATCCCTCTCTCATCTGGCCTTCAGAGTTTCTGCCGAGATATCCATTGATAGTTTTATGATGGCTCCCTTGTACATTATAATAGCTTTTCTCTTGCTAGTTTCAAAATTCTCTCTTTGTCCTTGACTTCTGACAATTTTATTATAATGTGAATTGTTGTAAATGTTTTCACATTCAGCTGTTTGAAGGTTCTCTGAAATTCATGACTCTGGATGTCCTTTTTCCTCCCACACTGGGGAAAATTTCAGCCATTATTTCTTTAAATAAGCTTTCTGTCTGTCTATATCTCTGTCTCTGTCTCTGTCTCTGCCTTTGTCTGTATCTTTTCTTTCTCTCCTCTTTCTGGGACTCCAATATGCACACATTAATTTGCTTGATGATGTCCCATAAGTCTTGTAGGTTCTCTTCGGTCTTCTTTTTGCTTCTCCCACTCGATAATTTCAAGTAACTAGTCTTGAATTGTCCTGCTTCTTCTTGATGAGCTTTGCTGTTGAACCCCTCTAGAGAACTTTTTTGGGTAAGTCATTGTATTCTTAAGGTCCAGATTTTTTTTTACACTTTCTGCCTCTTGTTCATATTCTCATTTTGTTCATATATTAGTCTCTGGATTTTGTGTAGTTATTTATTTGTGTTCTCTTCTCAAATACTGAGCTCCATAAAGATAATTATTTTGAATTATTTGTAAGGCAATTCTTATACCTCCAATTTGTTAGGGTCGGTTTATGGACATTTATTTATTTATTTATTTATGTATTTATTTATTTATATTTTGTCGTGTTTCCCTTTATTCTTTATATTTTTTGAAACTTTGTGTTAGTGTCTGGACATTTGAAGGAAACGTTACCCTTTTCAGTCTTTAAGAACTGGCTTTGACAGGGAAATATCTTTACCAAATAGCCTGACTGGAAATTTAGAGAGCCTCTCAAACATTTCATATAGATTTGCCTTCCGTGAACTTGTACATGTAGATTCCTAATTAAAGAAATTAATTGGTTGAACCCATTTGGATAGATAAGAATGAAGTGAAATTAATCTTCCTATTAATTTCAATGTAGGTATTCTCAGTTTTGTGTTTGCCTGAGGTATTGCATCTTCTTAATCAGATTATGGACTTCTCATAAAGGTATTTCACTTTGTATTTGGTTATTAAATCAGTGTTTCTGATGGGTAGCAATAACTAGGACTTCCTGTTTATCATCTTGCTAATGTTGTTCCTTTCCATTTCTCTATAATCAGATTCTAGTTTTGTTTTGAAATTCAATTCAAGTGTACTCTCCATTATGAAGGATCACTTCTCAAACCAAACTTACTCAATACCACCTTTGTTTTCTTCATAGCTTGTTCATGATCCTAATCTAGCATACCATCACCCTATGTTATAGTTATTTCAAACTTAAGAGATTGAAGTATTTACTCACTTCTCACAGTAGCTAGCCTGGCATGGAGCAAAATGTTTTTGGATGAATAAACTCTCCTTCCCAACTGATCTTACTATACCATTTTGCCAGTTTACTTTTTAAGTATGATAGATAATCCCATTGTGAATAGCCATTATGAGCCAGGGTTAAATTATCATACAGTCAAGATAAACAATTTTTTACACTAGCTTTCTTTGCCCTCAAGAAAATCTAAATGTACTAGAACATAATCTTGAGATTCTCAAGATGTCAAAAGTTGAGCTAAGATTGTGTTACAGTGTGAGTACATAATCACCTAGATTATGTACTGACCACCTAGATCTGGTGTGAGTGTGTATGTGTGTGTCTAAGTCAGAAAAGTCTCCTATGTGTCTGAACAGAGCAGGAATGAAGAATAAGGCTTTTGTAGAACAAATCACATAGAATAGTAGAAGTGTGGAAAAATGCATCTTCCAGACTTGACTACTAGAGAAAATAATTGGCAATTACATTTTGAGGTTGTAGTTGACCAAACTCTGAGCCAAACTGCCTCTGTTCTCTTGGAAAAAGAGGACCACAGTAGTGGAAAATAATTTGTTATCAGACTAAAGCAAAGATGTGTCATTCAACTAAAATATTTTTATATGCCAAAATTACTTAGACACATAGATAATATATCTGAGATGCAGAAAATAGTGTTACTTTTACTGATAGCACTTAAAGTCCTGTTTGATTGCTGACTCAACAAAAACTCAACCCTTTTTCCCTCCGTCATCTCATTTAGCAATAGTCAATTAGAGTACAAGCTTGGAGGTGCAGGAGCAAATGGGGGAATATGCAGAGAAATTCTACATGAGAGGAAGAGAACACAGCAGGATCTTAGATCACTATCCAAGTCATTGAACTATGGTATCAGCATTGCTCTCCCTACTTTTGGATTTCTTATTACTTTGGCAGAACAGGTCCTGTTATCCAATGGTCCAATGCCCAAGGTCTCTAAACCAGATATTTTCTGGTCAGTAACATACTCTAGATTTGCACTTAGAGAACCATAACATGCATTTTGAGTTTTATAAAACTTTGGTTTACTCTTGTTGCAAGCACTTTCTTTTTGATACGAAAATACGTGTTTGCATCATTGAAGGAGAATTTAGTGACCATGCATAATGGAAAAGGTGGGTCAGCTGGGTGCCTTTCATAAAGCAATATAGCACCTTGAAGGCTTCAAAACGTTTGCTTTATAAACTACCCTCAGCCAGTCACTTACAATTTCCATTTTCATTATAAATAAGCAGAAAAATGTGCAGACTGTCTGTGTTTCAGTAAAACACAGCTGTTTCCATTTGCTCTCCCATCAGTTTCATTTTCACATCACTCTGCAGTAGAATTGAATTGAATCATTTCATCTCTAGCACAATGAGTGTTCTGCAGCTTAGTAGCAGGCAACCTTTAATCCTTAATTTCACTTTCTTTTGTGTTTCCAATAACCTAGAATTGGGACTTCAGTTTCCAACTGGTATTGTAATATAGAATTTGTGGTCTTGGATACAAATAAACACCTGATTACTCTTCACTTCCATCCAAAATGAAAAGAACCTTTGCTAAACTCTAAGTTACAAAATGTAGTAAAATTCTTCTAATTCCAGCTAATTTAGAAAAGACTATAAATTGCCATGACTAGGAAAAAATATGGCTTTTATATATATTATGCAAGTTATAAAATATGACGACTAAATATGAATTGTGTTTATATCACAACAAATTAAGACTTGGCTATTATTATTTAATAACTACCATATGTAAAATGTATACTTTTCAATATGCATACTTTTCAGTATGATATTGACATTAAAGGCATATTAACAAAAAAGCCAGTAACTTATTAAATCCAGCATACAGGTAATAATCAACAGAAAACTCAGAACCCCTTTTTGAGATTAGAGATTGCAAAGACTTCCCATACTCTGAAAGAAGATATATGTCTATGGTCTTTCTCAGAGAAAATCAATATCTCTTCCTTCCTACCAGAGAATAGGCCATATGACACCTTAAATAGCAAATGAACAATTTTTTTTGTTTTTTTTTCTAAAAATTTTAAATTTTTATCTTACCAAGCTAGATACATTGACTATTTTACAGCAATTTTTAGACATTATTTTTTTTAGAACGGATATAGGTATAGAGCAAAATTGAGTGGAAAGTACAGAGAGTTTTCATATATCCCCTGTGCCCCTCTCCCCACAACACACAGAGCCTCCCCCATTGTCAGCACCCTGCACCAGAGTGGTACATGCATTGCAATCAATGAGCTAGCATTGACTTATCATTACTCTAAATTCATAGTTTATATAAGGTTCACTTTTGGTCTTGTATACCCTGAGTTTTAGCTAAAGTATAATGACATGTATCTACCATTATAGTGTCATATGGGATAGTTTCACTGTTCTAAAAATATGTTGTGCTCTACCTATTTGTTCCTCTTCTCTCTTAACCCCTGGGTACCATGATCTTTTTATTGTCTCCATAGTTTTGCCTTGTCTAGAATGTCATGTAATTAAAATCAAATAGTACATAGCCTTTTCAATTGGCTTCTTTCACTTACTAATATGCATTAAAGGTTATTAATGTCTTTTCACAGCTTGATAGCTCATTGCTTTTTCATTCATTTTCTTGATGGACCACAGTTTATTTATCCATTACATATAGAAGGACATTTTGGTCGATTCTGAGTTTTGACAACTGTGAATAAAGGTGCTATAAACATTTGTGTGTAGATTTTTGTGTGGCCATACATTTTTTAGGTCATTTGGGTAAATTCCAAGGAGTGTGATTGTTGGATGTTTGGTAAGAGTATATTTAGTGTTGTAGAAAAATGCCAAATTGTCTTCCAAGATGACTGTAGCATTTTGTGTTCTGACCAGCAATGAATGAAAGTTCCTGTTGCTCCACATTCTCATCCATATTTGGTATGGTCATTGTTTTGTATTTTGTCCATTCTACAAGGTGTGTAGAGATATTTCATTGCTGTTTTAATTTTCAGTTTCTTATTGATATATGATGTGGAATGTCTTTTCACATGCCTATTTATCATTAGTATATCTTCTGTGGTGAGGTATATATTTAGGTTATTTGTCTATTTTTTAAATTGAGTTGTTTTATTATTGTTAATATTTTTTTTGTATGTTTTGGATAACAGTCCTTTGTTAGATATGTCTCTTGTAAATGTTTTTTCCCTAGTCTGTGGCTTATCTTCTCATTTTCTTGACAGCATGTTTTGCAAAGCAGAAGTTCTTTACTACAAGTTTAATATAACTTTAATATAAGTTCAGCTTATCAGTTTATTCATGGATTGTGCTTTCGGCATGTGGTATGTAAAATTTATTGACAAACCCAAAGTCATCTATATCTTTTTTTGTAATCTTCTAAGAGTTTTATAGCATTTTATATTTAGGTCTATGATCTATTTTGACTTAATTTTATGAAAGATGTAAAGTTTCTGTCTTACATTCATGTTTTCTCCAGGTAGATGTCCAATCGTTCCAGCACCATTTGTTGAAAAGATTATCTGTTCTCCATTATATTGCTTACTTCATTGCTAAAAATTAGTTGTTTATGTTATACAGGTCTATTTCTGGGCACTTTATGCTGTTCCATTAATCTTTTTTTTTTCATGAATTTTACACTTGTCTCATGCAATGCTAATAGTAAATATATATGATAGTTATTATTACACTCATTTTGTAGATGAGAGAATTTAGGTTTTTATAGGATACTTACTTTGCCCAGGATCTGGTCAAACTATGTTCAGTTCAGCTCCATGTTGCTCCATAGCTTCTGTTCATTCCACTAAAACAAAAGTACCAGTTATACAGAAGAGTTTGGGTGGAATACACACACACACAGATGCACACACACACACAAAGGATAATTAGAATGAGTTCAACATTATTTAACATCAAGTACAGTTGCCCTTCTTTTTTCTATTATTCTCTTGTGCCCTCTTATGCTCTCTTAATTTAAATCTTTATCTGAGTCTGGATCAGTACCAAAGAAAGTTAAGAATTTTAATGCATCCCTGAGTATTTAAATTGTAAAAGTGGCCACACCTGAAATTTCTCCATATTTATGTAAAAATTGTATGAGTAACTTGACTTATTTTCACATTAGCAGGTTTTCCCACCTCCTTTCTTATGAATGAGCCTGAATAGAGAAGAGACTACTGCTCTTAAGAAATTTCAGAAAGTACCAGGCCAATTATTTGTTTTCATAAAACTCTTTAAAATCCACAGTATCAGAAGAGAAATATAAGTTACTTAGAAGGAACACAGTTTAAAGCAAAAAAAAAAAAAATTTTACATATGCTTTTACTTGTGATCTATTTTTAAGGTGTTCAGTGTACACGCTGTCATTGGGGATACTGTTTGATAGATGTATCTGTCACTAAGAAAATAGATAATCATGTTTTTAAAAACGATCTTAAGAGAAATCAGAAAACTTATCTGAAATAAGATATATTAGAGACCCATTAATATTTTTCAAGATAAAGTTTTTTATTTTCTTATCTTAAACTGCATAGCAACAGAGATTTAAAGGACTTGCTATTTATTTGCAAATAGTATTTCCCCTAATGTGATGAGAATAATCTAAACAGAAAAAAGTGGTATCTGTGTTTTAAAAAGAATGTCAAATGACATTCTTTTTTTTTTCACACATTACTTATGGGAATTGAGACTATAATGGTTGCTGATAAAATAAAATATTTAATAATTTAATTGGGCATTTAAATTTTTTTCTTTTACAGATACTAAATTAGCTTCTCTTTTATGCTATCTGCAAGTCTATTTCAGTATATTCAGAAACATTACAAGTGAATCAAAGACTAAATAGATCAAAATGAAAGTGATTGTTGACTACTGAACTTGAATGGAATATTAATGAATCTTAATTGAAGTTCTTTACTTACTTCAAATTTTATCCTCCGTGTGGTTGTAGTTTGAAAAATGATTGTAAAATGGTGTAGCAGAAATTTGAAGTGATTTTCTCAGTGTCTTCCACATTATACTTACTCCCCCATGAAGTAAATGCACAAATTTTCCTTATTGCCAATGTTGGAAATTCCATTTGGAATTTAAAGCTGTTTTTTTATGGCCAGTCCTCTTAAGATAAATAAGTGTTCCTTAAAAAAAGTTTGCTCTTTTTCTTTCTTTCTTCCTTCTTGCCAATATGAAAGAGAAGATTCTCAATGAATTTTCTCTGCCAAAATGTGGAATATAGCAATCTCCATTAAAATCATTCTTACTTTTATTATTTATTGGGTGATTACTTTGTTTTACTTATTTTACTAAGCACATTTACATAGATTGTTTTTTTTTATTGGTTCTACAATTTTCTAAGTCATTCTACCAAAAAATATTTATGTGAGTGGCTATAAAGGAAACAATAATGGCCAAATATTAAATGTACGCTAGATTATTTTCAAAGAATTTCTTTTTAAAAGTCTTAAAATAGGTGGGTAAAGTTAAAACTTCAATAATGTGAAAAAAAAAATACATGGAGCATTTGTGAGCAAATAATGGAGTAGGATGGAATCCAGGCAATGTGGAGCTATCTTGGGCTACCCAAAGCAGATGATGAGAACTGGCTGGATTTTGAAAATATTTTTATGTTTGTGTTGATTAATTTTATGTGTCCACTTGACTGGGCTTAGTGATGCCCAGATAGCTGGCAAAACATTATTTCTGGGTATGTCTGTGAGGATGCCTCTGGAAGAGATTAGCATTTGAAATGGTAGACTACACAGAACAGAAAGTGGGAGGAAGAACATATTTGTGTTCTGCATGAGCTGAGGTCTCTACCTTATCCTACTCTAGGACATCAGTGCTCCTCGTTCTTAGGCCTTCTCCTTGGACCTGGACTTAGACCATTGGGCTCCCCTGGTCCTCAGACCTTTGGACTCAGAATGAATTACACCACTGGCTTTTCTAGTTTTCCAGCTTCTAAATGGCAGATCACAAGATTTTTAACCTCTGTAATGAGCAGGCCTGAGAAGACTTGAAGTCACAAATTAGTAACATAAAGAAGTGGTTCAAATGCCATCATCCCAGTTCCACTTTCTTTCTCTCAGCCTGCACCTACATTCTCATAGGAAATTCCTTTTGAGCACTTGACAGAAGAAGAGAAGGCCTGATTTGTAGATAGTTCTGCAGGATATCAAGGTACCACCCGAAGTGGACAGTTGCCGCACTACAACTCCTCTCTGTGATACTTCTGAAGGACAGTGATGAGGGAACCTCTCCTAGTGGACAGAACTTCTGGAACTGTACCTGGATGTTCACTTTTCTAGGAAGGAGAAATGACCAGATGTGCAATTAATTATACACTGATTCAGGCTGTAGGCAATTGTTAGGGACTTAGAAGGAACATGATTGGAAAACTGGTGGTAAAGAAATTTGGGGGAGAGAGATGTGGATCAAGCTCTCTGAATGGGGAAACACATGAAGATATTTGTGTACCATTTCAGTGCTCATCAAAGGAAGAGATCAGCAGAGGCCCTATCAAGGATGAAAAGCATTACAGCAGATAGTAATATTGAGGAAGGGGTTATACATATGATCAAGGATTCATTACTCCTCATCACTCTACCTTCAGACTAGAATATAGGTCATTTGGTGAAAGTAAATTTGAGATAGAAATGGAGACTAAGTGGAAGTGATGAGTGTGAAAGCAAGATATATCTTAGGATATAAATAAATGTATCCTAAAGATTAAATTATAAATAAATATATCTCCAAAGATTCTATTCTTTGGAGAACCCTAGTGCATGTATACTGGAATCTGAAGGATGATGAAATCACCACTCAATAACCTAAATAAGACAAAGCTGATTTTATTGTTCACTATGGTAAGGGTATAACTCTCCCTTAGCATAGTGAACAATAAAATCCTTATATAAGGATTCAGAGAAGCATGGTGTTCAGGAATTCGCTAACTTTACTCTAGAGGTGTAAATGGACATAATTTGCAGAGTTATGGTTACTGGAATTAGACTGTTGTTGACTAGTTGGCATTAAGATGAGTATTTTTAGAGGCATTTCATTGGTGATTTTCTGACTTTCAGAAGTGAAGGGCTGAAACCAATTGTTTGCATAAAAATTGTGATTATCAAATAAGTTGTATACATACTAGGGGATACCGAATCCTTTTCAGAATTTCTGTTTAAGTCATTACCACATGCCCATACAAGATAATCTCTCAAATTTATATGAGTTTATTATGAATTTTAATTACATCTTCAAAATCCCTTTATGGCAATACCTAGATTCGTGTTCAATTGGGTAGGAGAGAAACTGTATGCATATGATATAAAATATTTGGTTCTTCCTTTTCTTCTTTCAACTTTTGTGAGATGATACCTCCTATAGTCCACATTATCCAGACACATACAAGGAGGAAATTCTGGGGAAAGAAGTGTGAGTTGTTCATGATGACACAGTGCAAAGCTATACACAAATTTGTGTGGCCACAGAAAAAAAAATCAGTCTTTTCATACATTTGTGGAAATTTTTGTTATTCTCATAGATCTTTTCCACACCTTCTTTTCTCTAATTTTCCCCTTTCTTCATACTTCACAGCTTTTGTTATTCTTCACTCACTGCATAAGAGAAAGCATGTGGCATAGCAGAGAAAATACTTTGTTCCTGGCTTTTCTTTTCAAGACCCTTTGGAGAATGAAAAGTGTTACAGAAGGCACATGTAAAATTAGAGAAGGTAAAATGTGCATGATCAAGGCTTCCTTGCTGAAAGTTACCCTGCCTCTAGAATATGGATTATTTTGTTGGGGTTAAATAGATGGAAATAGAGACTAAGCAGAAGTGATGAGTGTGTAAGCAAGGCAGCTGCAAGACAGAAGGCATACTGGGCATAGTACTCAAGAGCTGGCCTAGCCCTTGTAGTTTTAAGATGAAAGAAGTACTGTCTTCAATTTAGGATAATGCTATGCAGATGAATGGAAATATCTGGGGTGAGAAAACACACTGTTATGTATCCAGGTATATATGGATTCTTAGAATCAAAGATATTGCCTATGTTTGGTCTGAAGATAAGTGGATGACCCCCATGAAACTGAATAATACAGAAATAGCTGAAGACAATTTTGTACCTGAAGGGATAGAATATTTCAGATGTGATCTGTGTGGACTTAGGTCTGGGGTCTAGATAGCTTTGAGAACTATACCCAATTTCTACATCCAAATCAAGTTAAAAAGCATTAACTTAGACAAAATCTTCTGGAAATTGTTGGGATGACTCTCAAAATGTTTAATACCAAATTTTTGATACCCTGATGGAAAGGTAGCTCAAAAAAGAAATTAGAATTTATAGAAAGTAAACATATTAATTAAAATTCAAATACATAAAATTTCTTTTATTTTTATATCAAGTAATTCTAAAATTCTAAATTATATTACTTATCATCCCAGTATGTTAAATAATTTTTATTTGATACTTAAATTGTGGCTTTGCTTCTACTCTGTTGATTCTTGGCTGTAATGCAGTTATTAGGGTCTAAAAAAGCTGCCTAAAATAGCCTCCTTGCCTCTGCTTTTTTCAAAAATTTAGTTCCAGATCATAAGAATAAGAATTTAGAACTTCAAATTTTTCCACATTCCTGGTCAATGAATATGTACTACTGTATGTAATCATACCTAAATCATTCCTCCACTCTGAGCTCAATCCAATTCTATTATTTGATTTCAGAAATGGATTTTGAACATGGGCCTGTTTGACTAATCAGATGACCATTTTCCTATTCTTTTCTATTTAAATGCTGAATGGCAGGGCTGTATTTGGGAGAGCTGTAATTTCATTACACTGACACAGGGAACTGCCATTCCAGCAAAACAGCAAGAGCCAAGTTGGCTAAGGGAAAATGTTTCCTATCACACTGAAGGATCCACAAGAGAAATACCGACAAAATGTCACCTCAAACACAATGACTACAGGATTACAGAAATCTAATTAGCCATTTCATTAACAGTCCCGTCTGTGGAGGTGGCAAACAATAAGGACTCTGAAGCATCTATTCACCAGAAATACATTGAACCGACAAGGAGATTGTTCAATAATTTGTTCTCTGTATTTTTTCAGGTGGTGAAGGTGGGGCTAGAGATGTTGAGTGACATATTAAAAGGGTGCATTTCGGCAGGTTTTTAAAAACTGAGAGCTCTTTCAGGGAGCTAATCTACTATTATGGATATATTGACAATAATGCTTTAGAAATTTAATTTCTTTTCTTCATCTCACACAAGCTAATCAGGTAAAAATACAGACATGTAACAAGGGTCGCATCTCACAAAAATTATCAAGAAGGTGCGCAGTTGCATTTTTATATAGCATTTACACTACCTGTGGATGACCTGACTAGTTTAAAACTCTGAAAAAACTCATTTTACTAGTTTTTTATCCATACGTTTTAGTGATTGAGACATTTTTAAGTGACAAATAAGTGAATGAAACACCTTTAAAGGAATAAAATATTTTAATTTGAAAATAGCAAAGCAATATGAATCGAGAAGAAATGGAAAGAAATTGATGGCACTGTTGCAATTTTTGATCTCTAAAACAAATCACCTGGTCTTAGTAAAAGGTTAAGAGTTGCTACTGAATTTTGATGAGGATGATATTACACACACACACACACACACACACACACACACACACACACAAATACAAAAACAGTGCTATAGGCAGGAGTACAGCTCTGTCAGTCAGAGCTTTTTACATTGAGGCTGGTCAGTGTATCCTCAATGATTACTGCACATTAGCAAAATGCACTGTCTAATCAAGCCAGTTGCTACTTCTCTGGTGTAGTTGGTGGCTGCTGCTCTGTGACTTGGCTTCTCCCACTTCTTAGGACAGAATTTTACATTGGATTTATGGTGAAATCTTAAGACTTTATTCCAGCTGCCTTCACGGTGCTTCAGAGGAGGTGTCAGTTGTATTGTTTATACAGACAGAAACATAGAGAAATGTGAGGGAACATTATATATATATATATATATATATATATAAACTGATTGTTAGGTAAAATGCAAATAAAGGACAGAACAAAAGGTCAAAATTCTAACCAACTAAGAAGCACTTAACTTCTCTATGAACTATCACTTTACAGATAAAGGGGCTGTGATTCAACTACATAAATTGAAGACAATGACATTTAAATTGTTCACCTTCAGAAAAATTAAATTCTGCAAGAATAACACATTGGTAATTTAGGACATTTTAATTTTTTTCCAGATATATTGAATTTGTTCAGAAACTAATTTTCTGCCTAGAGCAGGCATTAAAGTAAACAAACAAACCTAATAATAATATATTGTTTTAGAATAGCAAACAATGAAATTAATGAAGTAATGCATTATATTGGAGAAAACTGCATTAAAGAAACTTTGAATAACAGAATTGGTTGCTTTAAGTTTAAAAGTAAAGAAGAATGCTTTTTAAAGGTTTATTCTTTGTTTTTTATAGGTTTTCAGAAGAAAATTCCATTTTAGAGACTGAATTTGAGATGGTACTTTCTTTTAAAAGATTATCGGTTAGCCACTCCATTGAGTAGGGTTAACCACAGTCAGTTAAGTAGTTACTTGTTTATTTTTATGAACTGAGATCTCCAGGATACTCTACTGTCATCAGTGTTGATCAGTGAGAGACAGTGAGCTTATAATATAAATATTGTATTTCTTCATAAAAATAGGCCTAAGACAATATTTTCCCTGAATTCCAATTTCTGTGTGAAATGAGAATATTTTAAACAAAACCCCAGTCACATAAACTAAAGCCTATCATTGTCCCTACCAAATAGTAGTCTCAATTTCTTAGTATATAAAGTAATACCTTTAATGTATAAAATAATATATTATTGATATATTAATAATACCCTTTAAAATGTTGGACAAATGTGGGAATTAATAATAAATTCAGAAATAAGTATACTTAAGGAGAAAATGAAATGCTTTATCTATGTTACTTATATAAATAGTTGAGACTCTCTTACCAAACTAACAAACTACTTGAAAAATTAGAGTTTTTTCTCTAGGAAGAACATGACCAATTCTCATAGCACACTGCACATTCATTTCAAGTTACATGTTGACCACCTTTTGGTACAGTGATTCTCAAGGTGAGGTCTAGGAAGCTTTGGACATCTTTAACATACATTTTGGGTATCTGCAAGGTCAAACTATTTTCATAATAGTACTAAGACATTACTGGCCTTTTGTTTCACAGTGTTGACATTTATACTGATGTTACAAAAGCAAACAAACATAGTAAAACTGTTATTGACATAGAATAAAGGCAGTGACACCAAACTGTAATCACTGTGTCCTTCACCACCACCCACTAACAGTAAAATCAATGCCAGTTATACACAAGAATGTTCGTATTAACTTTCTTAGTATCAGCCCTTTAGTACACCTTTAATTTATTTTATTTGTTTGTTTGTTTATTTATATTTTACTTTTTGTATTCTGTGCTAAATAATAGAGAGCACTTTTGCTGCAAGTCATAATAAACAGTTGCCTTTAGGCTTGGGTGATTGAGTTTGTTCAATATGCTGCTTTTTTTATGCGATACCATTTTTACTTGAAAGAGTATCTAATGGATGAACTATGCATATTAAGAACTATGCATTTGTAGACTTTTCCCCAAAAGGAACAAAATATGCTTATTACTGTAATGAAAACAGTAACAATTTGTTACCAATGATAAGAATAAGAATTAGAATCTTGGAAGACCTATATATACCACATGAGATTGACAGCCTCTCAGTGATTAAAGATGTATCTGATGATATCTGTGGGATTTTAAACAGACTCAATTTTTTTTTATATAATGAACTCACATTTGGAAGCTCTACATAACTCAGTGTTTAGGTACTATATCTCTTATCCACCTTTCCCCCCTGCCATCCACCCTGTGGTCTACCTGATGAAGCAAAATGTTTTTCATCACTATTGATAATTAACCACCAATTGAGTCAATAATGCAAGAGAATCATTGTGAATGGGTAATTCTCTTCTGGGTATTTTAAGACCACAGAGTTCCATGAAATTAATAGCTTTTGATCACTAAAGGACTGATAAATAAGAGAGAATCTTCCTGTCTGATTGCCTTGAGCTGGGACATTGGTCTTTCCCTGCCTTTAGACTCAAACTAAACCATCAGCTCTTACTGGGTCTTCAGCCTGCCTACTTTCCTATTGGGATCTACACTATCAGCTCTCCTGGTTCTAAGGCTTTTGGATTCAGATTGTATGTTAAATACACCATCAACTTTCCTGGGTGTCCAGCATGTTAACCATAGATCTTAGGACTTCTTAGCCTTCATGATCTCTATAATCACTTGAGATAATTCATATATATTTATTCTGTTTCTCCTGGGAACCCTGACTAATACTGTGACCATGTCAAAATTTCTTTTAGTCTTCCAATTTTGTTTAGAATCTCTGAAATATACTGGTTTAGTTATAAAACTCTCATCGTGCCTTATTAAATATATTTCTCCATATATACTCTCTATATAAATGTATATGTTCTTAGATAAATTATGTCCTTATGTGTATATGTAGGCAGGTGTTAATATATTTACTTGTAAAGGTGTAAAACTGCCTGACATAAAGTAGGTAGTCAATAAATATTTTGTAAATCATACACATATATTTTTCTTAGTACTAAAATTGTTCTTGGTTATATCCATGTTATATAAAAAGTGAATGGAGACATAATATTTAGCTTATTTTGGAAGTGATCTCTGTCAGTTTTCAGAGAATATGTGAAAAGGTCCAACTTCATTTTATAGATGGGAAAAAAGATGCATCATGCTTAGGTAACGTAACTTGCCCAAAGTCACAGCCTATTGTCAGGTGGAGTTGAGATCAGTATCCAGATGGTCTAAGGTAGCTCCATACTCCTTTTGATTACACTATGCTGCCTTTCAATTTTACAAGTTCAAGTTCTCACAGGGTTTCTATTTGCTTGTTTGTTTTGTTTCTATTTCAGTCGCTATCATAGGATTTTGGGCCATAGCAACAGCTGCTATAGTGATGCTCCTTGCTTGCCAGTTCTCTGGGATGGCTGGCCATGCAAATGATGCTTGATTATCCTGTTGGCACAATTTTGTGCTTCTAACATCTCTGCCATATGGTTGTAGTTTCCCATTGGAAAATCCAACTAGTTTGTAAACTTTTTTCCTCAAGAGCAGAGACCATGATTCCCACATCTTTGAAAATTTATTTCAGATTTATAGACAAGAGCAAAAAGGTTAATAAACATAATGGGGATTCAGGCCCCACCTTTTATGCTCCTGTCCAGCTGGCTCCTCTATTAGCTTTTTATTGCTGCTGTATGTACCACAAACTTAGTAGCTTAATACAATGCAAATACATTACCTTATAATTCTGGAGGTCAGAAGTCTGAAGTGGATTGCACTAAGCTAAAATGAAGGGATGGAGGACTTCATTCCTTTATAGTAGCTCCAGGGGAGAATGTATGTTTTTGCCTTTACCAGCTTATAAAGGCTGCCCAATTTCTTGTCAGTTCCAACTTCAAATCCAGCAATGGTAGTCTGGGGCTTTCTCATATCACATCACTCCAACACTCTGTTTCCGTCATTTATCTCCTACACTCACTCAGAATCTTCTGCTGCTCTCACTTATAAAGGACCCTTGTGATTACATTGGGTCCACCTGGATAACACTAATTTTAAGGTCACTTGATTATCAATCTTAACTCTGTCTGTAACCTCAATTCACTTTGCATGGGACATAACATATTCACAAGTCCTGGGGATTAGTGCATGGACATCTTTGAGGGTCTCTTCTACCTACCATAGTTTCTTTTTATCATTTGGCGATTATTTCCTTACATACATGTCTCCATTATCCAGTTGTGAACTTTTTGAGCATAATGTTATATCCTACACCTTTTTACACATTTCAATCCTAACATGGTTTCTAGAGCATAGAAGAAGTTAAACATATATTTGATAGAAAAGTGGAAGCATGAAAAAATATGCCAGTTAGAAATATCTGTCTTATCTAGAAAAAGAAATATGCACTCTACACGTGGACACGGCTTTATTCATTCAACAAACATGTTGAGTTCTTACCATACACCAAGAACTGTTCCAGGCACTCAGAACAAAAGCAACAGAAATTCTTGAATTTATATTCTAGTGGTTGGTGAAAGTCAAAAATAATTAACAGAATAAATATAACATTTATGATATGTAAGAAGGTGATGGATGCTATAAAGCTGAAGTGTGGAAAAAATAAACATATATATCCATTCAAAAACTTGAACATGAATATCCATAGTATTGTTTTTTTCTATGCTATTAAGTGAAAACAACCCAAATGTCCCTCAACTGGTGAATGGAGAAGCAAAATGTAGTATAGCCATACAATGGACTATTCAGCAAAAAGCAAATAATTACTGATGCATGCTAATAGGTGGATGAGACACAAAAGCATTATGCTAAGTAAAAGAAGCCATACACAGATAACGTGCATTTTATGATTTCATGCATATAAACATCTAGAAAGACAAATCTATCCAGACAGAAATAGGTCAATAGTTGCCTAGGGCTGGGTTTGGTAATAGAGAGTAACTGTACATGAACATGAGGTTTCTTTTGGGGGTTATAGAAATGTCTTACAATTAGACCATGTTTACAGTTGCACAAATCTGTAAATATGTTAAAATCATTGAATTGTAAACTTAAAGCAGATTAATTTCATGTATTTTAATTATACCTCAGCAAACCAGTTAATTAAAACATAAAGAGAAGCACAACTAGCAAGGAAGCAAGTATGGCTGAAGCAGAATGCATTCAGAACAAGTTCAAAGGGTAAAGCGTGGTACACAGAATGGGTGGCCCCTGTAAGGAATTTAACTTCACCTTGAGTGAAATGAGAGAAAATGGAAGATTTTGAGCACAGGAGTGAGATGCTTTCACTTATATTTTAAAGTCATCTTCATGGTTACTCTGTAGATAATTATTGCAGGAGGGTAAAGGTGGACACGGAAGAACTAAGAAGTAAGGGAGGAGGTCTCTGCAGTAATTCTGTTAAGAGAAGCTCGTGACTGGAACTAGGGAGGTAGGAGTGCATATGGTCAGAGGGGGCTGAATTTGTGTGTGTGTGTGTGTGTGTGTGTGTGTATTTTAATGCTAAGGAAGAATTTTTCTTAGATTTATAAAAATAATATGATGCAAATCCTTTGCATCTAGGAAGCTGGATGTGATTTAGCCAGTTTGCTTTAGACCTTCAGTCACCTTAGTTGTCTGCCATTAGGCAGTTTCCTTACGTTGGCTTGTTCTTGGTCCTATACTGAACTTATGGTACATACTTATAGAGTCATTGTAGTGATAAATAAACTAAATAGATGCAAAAACATGAAATTTTATTAACCTTGAAAAAATGTAGTTTATTTTCCTAGTAGATCAAAGTCAATGAGTTAAGTTCTCAAGAATATACAGGAAAAAAAATAAGGGAAGAAAGAAATTCAGATCTTAAATGAAAAATGTCTGAACCCTAGTATGAAAAAAATAAAAATAATATTTGGTTATTATTTAAAAGAACTATTCAGAATATCTTATTATTTTCAATTTTAAAAACTGACATTTATTTTATTATTTTCTATAAAGAAAAATCTGGAAAAAATTTACTAGGTTTCTATTTAGGCAAAATTTTAATTCTTGTTAGGAGTCTTTGAAAAACAAAATTTTTTAAAAAAATATTAAGTGTAAATATTATTTTTAACAAACACATTCTGGAACATGCAATAAAATGTCTCCCTTTGACTCATCCTCTGATATACTGAAAAAAAAAAGAATACTTTCTTTTCTTACCTATGAGATTTACATGATGATGTATATGTATCCATATGTCTGTCTCAGAGTTTGATTTTTTTAAGTTGTGTATAAGATACTAACATGCACATACTCAATTTTATACCTAATAGTAGAGAAATAGAAAAGATAAAGAGAGCCAAGGAGGTATCAAGTTTTAGTATTCTAGCAATTAATATCTGGCCTCTTTATCCCAACCATATAATATTTTTATGATCTATAGGTAGTATTTGATAAACATTTATTCATAAAGTGCTGAGGATAATTAAAACTTTAAATGCAATTAAAATGAAATTATGTATTTGAAAATTTGCATTCTGTACAAGAAACAAATCATGATTAACAAGAGTTTATCATAATCTCTCAAAAATTAAAAAAAACTGGTCAAAAAAATCTTGTTTACCTTATCATGTTTGTAAATTTATTTTCAGATCCTACGGTATTGTTTTAACTTAAATATGGCCATTTTGTAATGATATTTTAAAATTTAGAGGTAAATATAATCCAAAAGAATAATGTGATACTTGACAGTTTACATTAAATGGAAAAAATAGCAGAAGTTCTTGTTCTAATTTCATTGGAGCCTTCTAATACTGTATTTGAATCTAATAACCATGGTTACCTTACATGCAAGTGACAACTTTTGAAATGAATCTGTTTATAATGAATATTAGTCTATGATAAATTACATCATAAAAAGAGTTAGGAAATATCCTTTCAATAAGAAAGATATTCTGATGTCTCTTTCCTCTTATAGTGTGACTAGACATACAACATTGACTGTATAACACTTTTACAGTATGTAAAAGTGTGTAAAATATACTGTCAGTGCTTCTGCCACGGGGTTTAAATCTCTAGAGTGAATAAAAGAGGCAGCAAACGAAATGTGAACTCAGGAAACAGAAGATTAGAATATACGGGAAAACTACTGTGTTAATAAATCATAACCAAGTGTTGTCAACAGAGGGAGAGAAAGTGTGTTTGTGTGTGTGTGTGTGTGTGTGTGTGTGTGTGTGTGTGTGTGTGTGTATCAACATACAGTTGATCCTTGAACAACATAGGTTTGAACTTTGCAAGTCCACTTACACCTGGATTTTTTTCAGTAAATATCTATAATGTTTTCTATCTGGTTGGGAATCTGTGGAAGACCAATTGTGTAGATTAATGTGTGCCATTTTATATAGGAGACTTGAGCATCTTTGAATTTTGGTATCCACAGGAGTTCCTGAAACCAATGTCCACAGATAATGAGGAACAACTAAATTTTAGGGGAGTCAAGAGTTATACCTGGATTTTCAACTGCAGGGTGTTGAAGTGGTCAGCACCCCTTAAGCCGTAAGTTGTTCAAGGGTCACTATACATGTAAAAATATGCAGCAGGGTAGGTAGCTGGGCTGTATATAGCAAATTCCTTTTCATTCTGTAATTCCTCATCTTTTAGAACTCTTCCATAAACTACTAATTCTAATATCTTCTGAAATTACAACTCTCTCATTTATTTTAAAGAACTGTCCCAATAAGGATAATACATTATCATTGAATTTTCTATTATATATCTGAGAACAGGATGGGGTGCATTCAAAGGATTTTGTCAATGAAAGGGCTGGAGATAAAAATAGAGAAATATTCTCAGAACTGGTGCATACTTGGTATATTTTAATAATCATCATTTAAATTATTTACCTTTCTGCCTAGTTTCTGACTTGCTCCATATAGCAAATGCTATCATCTTCCACCAGCCTGGAGCATTCACAAGCATACCTAGTTTCCTAAAAGTACAGACCAAGAAGAGAGAACATTGAAAAGAGACAGAAGGGTTTACTTTTCCATTTGTTTAAATACAGCTATCTAATATCTTGTTTAATGTTCGAATGCCTCATCTTCACCATCTTATGGACTTCAGGAGTATTCAGTCCAAGAGATTCCATGCTCCTAGAAATGATGAGAAACTACTTTAGTTTCCACAGGATAATGAGTCTACATTTTAACAAAATTGCCCAAATGTTAATAAAGCAAATTAACATTTGAGAAACATAGCTCTATACAGTATCTCTCACTTGAAAAATTTACAATTAACAGTAGCATTTAAAAAAAAAAACAAATTCTATTACAAAGAAACTTGCTTACCATTATTATTAGTAGTATTTTCAAATAGCCAATTGTGTTTTATCATGATTGCTTCTTAAATACCTACCTACATCCCACAAAAGGTTTGTTCTGTGAAATTCAGACTGGGAAATATATTAAATGCAGAAAATGGGAAAGAGGTAGAGTTAGAAATTTAAATATTACATTTTAACTGGTGTCTCCTTCATAAACCACCTCTATATTGGAAGACATTCCTGTGTTTCTGGCTAGGTACCTGATTATAACATGAACATTTTTAGTTGTTCATTCATTCATTCATTCATTCATTCCTTCATTCAGCAAATCTTCACTGAGGTAATACTATTTTCAGACACTTATTGAAGGTCAGTTAAAGCAAGAGTAAGCAACGATTTCACTGGAGGGGGGGATATGTAAACAAAAAATTAAAATAGGATGTGAACATAAATATTTACAATGGGTAGACACATTCATTTGGATAGACTGTTAGTAAATTTTCCTTAAAATGGACACTCTTTTGTAGCAAACTTTATCAAAACGTTGTAATTTTAGAATTAGCATATGAAATCATAGTATTTCCTCAATTTCTTCTACTCAAATTGTAATCGTTATATCTCTTTCTTTCTTTTCCATCTTTCCATTAAAAAATACTTCTTAAGTATAAAATGACAGAAATAAGATAAACATGAGTAATAAGTACTTTAGAAAGGAAAAAATATATCTCAAACTAAGAGGAAAATAATCAAAATTATAATGTGAGAGTCTGATGGCTATATCTTGACATTTCACAGACATAAAGTTAGATAATCTTGGCTGAAATACAAATGATTGTTTCATTTGGCTTTTACCTATGTTGATTCTGCTCTGATACACTATTAATGTTCATGAAGAACTGTAGTAATGACAAGCGAATTCTACTCTTAATGATTAATGACTAATTAATTCATTTTAAGTATACTCTTTTATCTTTATTAGACAAATAAAGTAGAAAGGAAAAGGTTTTGGCTTTATTTTCCATTAGCATAAGGTGGCTCCACTAAACATTACTTAATGAATGAAATGGGTGGAATATATCAAATCGCACTTCCAGCAGAGAAAAGCAAGTACAGTGATGTAAGCCACCAAGCACAGGTGGTGTTCTCTTATGCTAAAGGAACTATAATATTCCTTCATCAACTGTTAAATGACATGCTCTCTCTTTAGATTCTGTTACTAATATTTTATTTTCAGGTTTTAACTTTATTAGATATAGTTGAAATAAAATAAAATACACATTTTTGAGTATTGATGAATCTATACAATTGCATAACAACCACCAGACAAGAAACAAATTATTTCTTCCACACTAAAACATTTGTAAATTTTACACTCAAAGCCCATCTCTCCCTAAAACCCACCCTATCCAGACAGCAGCTAATCTACTTTATGTCATTATAAATTTGATTTGTATCCTTGGAATTCTAAATAAGGAAAGTATACAATTTTTACTATTTTGTGTGTGGCTTCTTTCACTTTTCAATGTGATATTGGGATTCATCAATGTAGTTGCTCGTATCATAGTCTATTACTTTTTTGATAAATAGAATGTTCTTGTGTAGACATAGCACAATTTGTTTAGCCATTCCTTTGTCAATGGACATAGGGGTTCTTTCTAGATTTTGGTTATCATGAATAAAGTTACTGTAAACATTTGTGTACAAGTCTTCATGTGGATATATATTTTTGTTTATTTGGATAAATACTTACAAAAATGAATAGAAAGTAAATACAACTCAATTTTATAAGAAACTCAAACTGTTTTAAAATGTGATTGAACCATTTTCATTCCCACAAGCAAAATGTAAGAGATCCAATTGTACCATATTTTCTCTCTCAGTTTTGTCATGCTTTTTAATTTTTTCATTTCCAGTGAGTTTTTGCCGGTATCAATTTGTCGTTTTAATTTTTATTAATTTGATGATTAGTGATGTTGAACAACTTTTCATGTACTTATTTTCTCATTCTTTGTTGTAGTGTCTGTTCCAATCATTTTACCTATTTTTACCTAGTTGTTTTTTGAGTTGTAAGGATTCATTATATATTCAGGATACAGTCCTTTATCAGATTTATTTTCTTGCAGAATTTCCTCTCCCCCATTTTGTGATTAAGATTTTCATTTTCTTTTCAGTGTTTTTCAAAATGTACAAGTTTTCCACTTGGATGAAATTCAATTTATATTATTTTTCTTTAAGGTTTGATCTTTCTATGCACTAACTAGTTTTGCCTAAACCAATATCACAAAGATTTTTGATTAGTTTTTAATCTAGAAGTTTTTAATTTTAACTTTCACATGTAGGTTTATAATTCATTTCAATCAATTGAAAGTTATTAAAGCCATTAATTTTTATTTTCTGTGAAGTGAATAGAACATCATTCATACAGCACTGTTTGAAAAGGCTATTGTTCCCCCATTAAATTATTTTAAAGGTTTGTCAAAAATAAATTGACTCGTGTGTGTGTGTGTGTGTGTGTGTGTGTGTGTGTGTGTATAATTGACTCTATATATGTGTATATATATATTTTGTTGTTGTTGTTGGTGGTGGTGGTGGTGTTGCTGCTGTTATTTGTTTTGACTATACACACACACACACACAAATATATATATATATATATTCATGTTATTTCTTTGGGCATTACTCTGTTCCATTAATACCCATATATGTCTATCTTCACATCAGTACCACACTGTCTTAATTATTTCTGCTTTATGCTTTGTCTTGAAGCCATACACTCATGGCTTCAAGTTAGATTTACTTTTTCAAAAATTTTTTTTGATTAGGCTTATGCATTTCCACGTGAATTTTAGAATCATCTTGTAAATTTTGGCAAAAAGTTCTAGAATTTTGATTGGGAATATGTCGACTCTATAGATCATTCTGGACAGAATTGGCATCTTAAAATATTTTGGTATTTTAATATGTAAACTTAGTATATCTTTCCATATATTTAGGCTTTCTATAATTTCTCTCAGAAACGATATACAGTTTTCAATGTACAGTCTTGCATGTGTTTTTCTAAACTTAGCTATAAGAATTTCTTGATTTTGATGCCATTGCAAATGGTATTTCATGTGTCACAAATGGCATTGTCTTTTTTTATTCTATTTTAACCTCATCATGAAAATTGCTAACTTATATAAATAAAATTGCTCATTTAATATTGGTCTTGCATCCTGAAACATTAAGTACATAGTCTCATTCTGATAAAACTTTTATAGTTTTCTTTGTATTTTCTTCATAAATAGTCCTTTAATCTATAAATTTAAAAAAATGTTTTACCTTTTTTTCTAAATTTGTTGCATTTTATTTATTTTTGCAGTGGCTAAGACCTTCAGTAAAATTCTGAAGACACATAGTTGATAGTAACATTCAGGTATTCTGCATTTTTTGTTTGTTGATCAGTTGATGACAACAGACTTTTGGAATATCAAAATGTTATAGTGTATTTTTTTCAATTTCTTCTTTTAGTTTCATCATTTTTATTTCAAGTATTTTGAACATCTCTTGTTAGATGCATACACATTTAGAATTGTAATATTTCTTGATGATTTGACTAATATTATGAAAAATCCCTCTTTACCACTTGTTTGTTATGTGTCATTGAGTTAGCTCATACTGGAAATTCTATGAATGATGTTTACCATATCTTGCTCTCAACAGCCTGCTTAACTCTTGTAGACTTATGCCTGTGTCAGTCCACAGTATTCTTAGAGCTTTCTTCCAACATTATATTTCAAATTAAACAAATTTTTTTTCCATCAGCCTTCTTCATTGTCAGATTTTAACATATCTACTTAGTAATTGGGAATCAAAGGGTGTGGGTGAATTTAGCCTTGGTCTCTAAGATGTATCTGCTCTTAGTGATCTTTACCTTTTGCAATGACCTTATTCCAATGTCTATTTAATATTAATACATACAAACCAGTTTTTAATTAGTGTTTGCATGTCATGGGTTTTTCAACTTTACTTTTTTGCCATATGTGTATTTTATTTAATGTTGTTTGTAGGCAGCATACAGATAGGTCTTGCTTTGCTATCAATATGCTTCAGTTTAAGTTTACCACTTTAAATCAAAGTCTGTTTTTTGTTTGTTTATACTGGATGTCCTACTTTTATATTTATACGGTGTGCTGTACTTCCTCCCCAACCCCTTCTTGCTTTATTTGCTTTTTTAAAAACTTTTCTTTGCCATTATTTTATTTTATTTTTTCTTACTTCTGAGACTACTATATATTTTAGTCCTACTGATATTGACTCACAGGTCACTGATACTCAGTTTAATTTTTTACAATCTTTATATTTCATTTAAAAAAATTCCTATTGCTCTGTTTTCAAGATCACTAATCTTGTCTATGCTGTTTCTAGGCCGTTGTTAATCTCAGTAGACTTTTTTTTTATTTTAAATATATATTGTAATTTTTATATCCAAATATTCTGTTTTTGTCTGTTTCAGTAAATTTTATTTAGTTCCTCATCTTGTTTGCATTTTTCTTGAACATTTGGAGTGTGTGTGTGCGCGTGCGTGTGTGTGTGTGTAATTTTAATATCCATATTTACTAGTTCTATAATGGATATAAGAAAGTTGAATGATTTCTGGACCCATATAAGTTTGGGAATTTATTCATCCTACAGCTCTTTTGTAATCGTTATCCTTGACATTTTTTTCTTATCCAGTTTGTGTGATTTCTGACACACATGTGTGTACTGATTTTCAACAAAAGACTCCTCTCTGAAATACTCTTTCTGTCTTGTTCTCTCTCACCCATCTATGTCTTCTTATCACAGTAAGACTACTGATCTCTGCTTGGCTTCCACATACTTTGCCAAAGCTGGAAAATACTTCCAGGAGGTAAAACAAAGAAATAGGATTCACCAACTTTGTTGACTTTCCTCTAAGCTTGTTTTCTTGTAATTGCCAGTTAGCCAAGGTCCGAAAACAGTTGTTTCTTATATTTTTTCCCGATTTTCTAATTGTTAGAGTAGGAATCAGTTAACATTGCAGATTATCTTTCACGAATAGAAATAGAAATATCTGCCAGTTCATTTTAAATGAAAGCAATCGATAGAATGAAACTGATGTGTACTTACCAATATGTTTCTAATTTACAGAGAACATATTAAATGCATCTACTGAAAGTGAGTAATAGATAATAATATACTTAAAATATTAATATAGACATGTGTTGAAACAAAAACACTCTGAAATACTTGTTAAATATATTTGTGAAATATCGTGATTTATAAGAAATATGTATTTGATAATTTAGAGGACCAAAGTATATTTTTCACATATATTTGGCCTTCTGTCCACAATTCCTGGCTTACACTCCAGAAACCCCTGGAATTTTCCAAGTGTTCAGAATGATAAAGGTCTTTATGTGAATGAGGTGACTGGGAAGTGCCTAAGGATGAGGGCTGGCTGTCAGGAGACTCAACCATGTAATCAGAGGGTTGGAACTTTCAAGTTTATCCTTTAGACCTTCCAGGAGGGGTGAGGGGCTGGAGAGCAAATCAGTAAACAATGGACAGTGATTTAATCCAGTATGCCTGTGTAATGAAGCTTCCATATAATCCAAATAGACAGAATTTGGAGAACTTTTTTGTTGAATATGGAGATGAAAGAAGGTGTGGGCCTGGAGAGGGTTTGAAAGCTCTTCAATCCTTCTCACATAGTTTACCCTATGCATCTCTTTCATCTTGTCATTTGTAAGTTATTTCCTTTGACAATAAACCAGTCACCTAGCAAGACACCTGTTTTTCTGAGTTCTCTGTGCCTTTCTAGCAAATTAATTAAACCCAAGGAGGGGATCCTTGGAACCTCTAATTTGTAGCCACTGGGTCAGAAGCACAGGTAATCTGGACGTATGTCTGGCATCTCAAGTGCATGTGGGGGTTAATCGGTTTTATCGGATTAAACTTTAATGTGTGGAATATGATGTTATATCTGGGTAGACATTGTCAAAATTGAGTTGAATTTTGAGACACTCTGCTGGTGTTTGTTGGTGTGTGGGGAACCTCCAGCCCCCAGTGAAATGAGATACTAAGTGATGATGATATGCAGTGGATTACAACTAACCCAAATGTCTATGTAACTCAAAGAAGAAATAAACTTTAGTTGTGTTAAGACACCCACATTTTTTTAGCCATTAGTTATTGCAATATAATCTGGCTTATTTTAGCTGATACATCATATAGATTTAATCAACCTCATAAATTCCTTAATCTGATTCATCAGTTGTAAAATTTAAATACTACCTACAATATGTTACATAAAGTATTATTGTGATAATTTAGTTCATGTATACATTCAAGAACAGCTACTTATAATGTACACTGAATAAATGCAAAGAACTCTTCCTAAGAGATATTCTTAATTTTTGCATTTTAATCTGTGCCATTAACCATATGAGAATATTAGTTTAATTGTAAAAGAACTTACAGTTCAGTGAACTAAAATTTCTACCTAGTAAACGCCTCACATTTTTAAAGCAATCTTTTTAAAAAAAATTCTTTCTGAATACCTATTATTATTCAACCATAAAATACACTGAATGATTAGGTATGCATTATACATTTTTTATTTATTTATCTTATTTATTGAAATTTTCTGTGCCTTTTCAAAAACTGTAAACTCTATTTATAATAAGATTGTTCTGTTCTTTGATGTTTTATTTTTAAGCTGTAGCGATTTGGCAACTTTACATTGGAAAATAAATTTAGATTTAATTATTCCCTCAAAATATATAAAATTTAATTTATTTTAACCCTCCAGTATATTTTGTAACCCATAAGAAACTATTTTGATTCTTTTTTAAGAAAATACTATTTCTTATACATTTAATCTCAGTCTCCCTTTTGAGAGACAAGGATGGTTTTTCTATGTAAATGACTATCATCAAGTCACATTTTCTAGCTATGATAAAAATATTACCTAGACAAATGGAAACCACTAACATGACTGTGTGACTATAGAGATAAAAACGGAGTATTGGTAAGACATTTATTTCTTCATCCCAGTTACTTCTTTTCATCTTCAGCATCTTCTATCTTAGTACCATATATGTGTCACTTCTTGACTCTCTCTTATCACTTTAAAGGAAAAGAAGAGCTTTTTCATTCTATGTTCAAACCCACTGGAAGTTTATTTAAGCATTCTTTTGTGTTCTGTCTAATCATCATATTATTTGTACTAAAGGGCTTATGCTGAAATTGTGCTATGGAGAAAACTAAAGAAAAACATTTCATAAAGCTTTTATTTATCTTTTGAATAATAATATCTTACACAACCTCTTAAATAGCTACATTTACTACAAGATTTTTAGAGCATTCAGTACATCATTAAGACTTGAGTCTTCAAATGAGAGGTACAGTATGTAATATTTTCTGAAATCATTTGACTATGGTTATTATTTTATTTATAAAAATATAGCATTATATTACTCTTTGAATTTTTTTTTTTTACAAATGTTGGACTAAATTAGTGGCATGATGTTTCTAAAAGAAGATAGTATATGGTTTACCATTGAACAAATTAGGTTCTTTCTTAACGGAGAGGAATATCCTCTTCAAGAGTGATATGTGATTGGAAATGACATTTGAAAGACATGTAAGATTTATGAAATATTCTCTGTCTGAACTTTAACAAATTATTTAAAAGTTGTATTCTTGCAGCTTGTCATGAATTAAACTAATTATTTCATCACCCTTTTCATACAATTAAAATGAAATTAGCCTCACTAGCTTCAAAAAGTATTTACTTTTCATAGTTGTACTTTTTTTCATTTCACAGAAAAGTCATATTTCTTTAAATTTTGGTTTTAAAACCTGCCATCAAACCAAAGTCTATCCTTTTAATAAATAGATAAAAGTTTTTTTTTTCATACACAGACTTGGCATCTGGTATTTTCTTTTTATTATTTACATTAGATGAACAAAAATCCCATTAGTTTATAACTTCTGCCTAAAATATCTCGGGCTTATCAAGCAATTGAGATAAATGAGTTTCATTCTCTTTATCTTGAGCTGAATTGGTGTACATTTATAATATTGTTTTTCCTTTCAGACAAAATTCATTGAGGAGGCACAACCAAGTCAGAACAACAAAAACATTTTTTATAACTCTTTTTGAAATATTTTCTTTGGTTTATATTATAAGCCAGCATAATAATACTGGTTTTGACTTTGAGAATTGAAGTCGTCTGGTATAAAATTGGTTTTTTTTTTTTTTTTTTTTTGCTCGACAAAGTCAACATTTAATGGCTTTCTAAAAAGAGAGTGCAACATCAGAGCCTATATCCATTTTTGAAAGCCATTTTTATTCTGTATTGTTAGGCATTTTAAAGACTGCCTTCAACAACCACAAATGCTTTTATTTCTTTCTAGCAGTCATATCACTGTACTTTCCCCCTTCCAGAAAAGAAAATTTGCTAAATATCTACAGGGAGTGGAAGTCTAAGGTCTGGCTTGTATTAAATTATTTTATCTTGAACTCTTGCCACCCACTTCAAGCCTCTGCCCTTTTCATAACATTCCTAGACCGTCAAGAATTCTATGTATCCTTCTACTAACAACTATAAAACTATCTACATATGTGAGGCAATTGTTTTAGAAACTGAGACCCTAATTAACATTGAAATGTGATACTTGAGTAAAAGGGAGTCCACACTTACACTGGGTGGAACTTTCTAAATAATAACGTAAGGAAGTGGAGTCCAAAGAGAAAGATGATTTTTGCTGAACTAAAGAGGGACAGAGTGGAGTTTGAGCTGCTGCCATGGAAAATATTTGTGAGGTAGTGTACCAGAGAGGAATGAGCTATAGGATAAGGGAGTACCAGAGATCTAGGTGGGGTTTTCTTACCTACAGGAATTTGTCCAAGAGAGTAGCTGCATATGAGCAGAGCAAGACTCTGCAGGCTTAGTAGAGAGTTAGTGTTGTGAAGCTAAGAGGTGAAGAGAACAATCAGGAATCCCTAAGTCCTGGGAACTTGGGTGATCTACTCTAAAAAGAGTGAAAGGATGTGAAGATTTTACTGTGATCCATGAGTATTCAACTGGCAACCCAGAAATGGCATAACTTCAAAGTAAAGTTTATGACCTAGAGTATGGACAGTATAAGAATAAATTTTACTTAACACATTGTGAAGCCAAGTTTGACAAAATCAATAAAATTTGCCTCTAGTAAATTCAGATCAAAACTCAATACTTCTTAAAGGCAGATAACACATTACAGGCTTCTTATACCTTGTCTTCCACAATATCCAGCATTTACTAACAACACAACACAAAACTGACAATACAGCACAAACAAAGCATTAGTCTTGTACTTAAAATTAAAGGAGGGAAGTATTCAGTGGAAATTCAATATAATGTGTCATGTTGCAATTAGTTGACAAGGATTTAGTCTGCTATTATAAATATGTTCAAGCACATGAAGAAGTAGAATATGAAGACTATATAAATTATAAAAATATATAATTATAAATAAAATTGTATAAATTTTTATTTGAATTTTAGAGAAGGAAATTTAGAGAATGAAAACTATGGTATCTAAAATAATAAATTACCAAAATGGGATTAAGATCTAATTGGAAAGTAGATAAGAAAAGACCAGTTAAAAAAAAGACAAATAAGGGAAAAAATTATTTAAAGTAAAAATCATAGAGAAAAAGGATTGAAAATAATTAAATATAGTATCAATTATTTGAGAACATAATAGCCTAACTTAAGTATAATTGGAGACCAACAAAGGGAGAAAAAAGAGAATTGTGAAGTAAAAAATATTCTAAGAAATTTCTCAAGCAATGTAACCCCAGTTTTTTGCAAAATTTTATTTTACAAGAGAAAATATAAAATCACAACAACAAAAAACAAAACTAGTAACACCTTAATATCTATTTAAGAAAATGGCAAAAACATGCTTAAATTTTTAAATTTATAACATGTAAAACTTCATTGCAATCAGTATAGAAACATTTCCAAAGTATGTTGCTGTGTTTAAAACCAAAATTGGGGCTCTGACTTCATCTCCTAAATGTAAAAAACTTGGAGGTCATCACACTATCTTTACAAGAAAAAGTTGGACACACTGAAAACAGCACATTTTTATGGACCCATTAGAAATTTGAGAATGCAGAGCAAACTACTACCCTGAAATCTAGAAACATAGATTCATCCAGAAAGATACCACCAATATTTTGCATATCATAAACGTGTAGGAACACTTAATGTCAATTTTGATAAATTTTTGGAGGTTCATTATAAACTAGAATGAGACTGAGAAATTTCTGAAGATTACTCTATTAGTGGGGACTCCATGCTTCCATGAGCTTTATCTCCAAGGACCTCCTCCCCTCCCCGCAGCCCAACGTGTTCTTAACAGTGAAGATCCAGGAGTTGAGAGGGTTAATAATTTTGAAAGAAGCCCCAAATCTTCATACTGTTTTTCATCTAAGAGTGAGAATGAAAAAGAAATGGATATTTTCTCTCTCTACTTCTATTTGGCATCATACTAGAGTCCCAGTTATAAGTTAAAAAATAAAAGCAAATGAAATGTATACATATTAGGATGGATGAAGTAAAACTATCTTTATAGTTGGCAGGATTGTTTTTGGTAGAAATTAAAAATGTTGCAATGATTCTGTAAGACAGTTGGTAGTTTATTACAAAGCAACATATAGTCTTACCTTATCCAACAATGATGCTCCTAGGTATTACTCAGTTTATTTAAAAACTTATATCTACATAAAACCAGCACATGAATGTTATATCAAATTTATTCATAATTGTCAAAAACTGTAATAACCTAGCTGTCCTTCAGTAAGTGAATAAATGAATAAATTGTAATACATTTAGGCAATGCGACATTATACACCACTAAAAAGAAACATGCCATCAAGCCATGAAAAGACATACATGAATCTTAAATCCACTTTGTTGAGTGAAAAAAAGCTAGTCTGAAAAGCTTATACGCTGTATCATTCCATTTATATGACATGCAGGAAAAGCAACAATAAAGATGGTAAATATATAACTGATTGCCAGAAGTTTGGGAAGATAGGGTTTTTAATTTTTAAAGCACAGAGGGTTTGGGGAGGGGTGATAAAGCTATTTTGTATAATAATTTATAATGTATAGATGACACTGCATATGTCATGATCTGCAGAACTTGACAGAATAAAGAATGGACATTCAAGTATGCAAATTTAGAAAAATTATATAGGAAGCTGGAGAAATTCGGGATAGAATATAGACTGTGACAAAACAATTCTCATTGAAGCAGGTGGGGAGAAGTTCCTGACCTAAGTAACTTTGGAAAGGAGACCAAAGGAAAAAGAACATTATATTCTTACTGTTCTTTAGTTGATGAAGTTGTTTCCCATGGATTGCAAGGTCATTAAAAACAAAGTCTGAGAAACTGTCACAGGCAAGTGAAGCTAAAGGTGACATGACAGATACAATATAGTATTCTAACATGAGTCCTATACTAGAATAAAGGACATCAGATAAAAACTAAAGAAATATCAATAGGTAACGTAAGGACATTAGTTAATAGTAATTTAGTGATATTGATTCAGTAACAAAATGTACCACAGTAGCACAAGATGTTTATGAAGGAAACTATGTGTGGGATATATAGAAGCCCTTTCTGTACTATATTTGCAATTTTTCTGTAGATCTAAAACGATTCTAAAATAAAAATTTTGTTAAAAAAAAGCATTTAGGAAAAATATCTTTAATAAAGATTATCACATCAAATAAATCTTTAGTATAGCTATTAAACACAGCTGTGTGTGTGTTTCTGTGCACAGGGACTTGTGTGTGTGCTTATTTAAATGTGGAAGAAAATATTATGAAGGGATAGACAAAAATCATAGTAATTTTTTTATAGAAGATTTGGAATTGAGGATGTGATTAAAATCTAATTTTAATACCATCTGTAACGTTTCAAAATGTAAAGGAGAATGATCTAATGTATTACTTAAGTGATTATTTCTTTGAAAAAATAGAGGGGTAGTGTACTTAGAATTAAAACACAAGGGCTTAAACCTCCATGCCATTCTTTATTAGCTGCATGATTCCGAACAATTCTCGAACAACTTTTTCCCTGCTGTGGAAAATGTAAACAATATTTTTTTTAGTATTGGAGCACTTTACCTTGCAACCCTCACCTCTTCCTGACGGCTCCCCATGTATAGATTTTCTCAGATCTCACCGCTTTCTCAAATTAACTTTCTGACTGAGTGATCTATAACAAAACGAGTTCCGCATGTTAAAGACCCCTGGATGGTTGGTAGGTGGAGTTGCTGAGGTGAGAGATTAGTTGGAAAGTTTAAAGTTCAACTTTAGACCCCACGTATTGTTTCTTAAAATTGGTATTATTGTCTAGTGCATCTTTTGATTGCTTAATCTGTAAGACAAAATCTTAGTACGTTGTCAAAATAAAACATCAGCCATTGCATAAGTATTTTATATACTTATAAACAACCACCCAGAGCATATTGTAATTCAAAGTTACATACAAAAGTTCCTTTTCTGTGTATTTAAGACAAAAATCTTAGTACATTGCCAAAATAAAACATTAACCATTGCATAACTATTTTATATACTTACATACAACCATCCAGAGCATATTGTAATTCAAAGTTATATACAAAAATCCTTTTTTGTGTATTTATTTTTTTATGTATAAATTATCACTCTGTAAATGATATCTATCTAGTCACACATATCTGGGTAGACCACATATATAATGTGATGAAGGCTCATTAAATGGACCAAAACATGAATCTCAGCAAGTATTGCATCTACAGTTTTTGTGAAGTTCCTAGTCGTTTTCTTTTTAATTCCCTGAAAATCCAGAAACAGTACTGCTTTGAACAGACGGGCTAAAGAAACCAATACTATCTAATAGGATTCTGAAAAACAGCTCAAAATCCCTGAATGTTTATGTTAGATTTATTTTACCTCTAAATCATCAGAGGATTGGAACAGATCATCTCTCTAAAACCTAATCTTAGGCTTTCTCTGATTCCAATAAACATAGAATGTAAATAGTATCAAAAGAAAAGGCAATTTCCCAAAACAACAACACTATCATTCCTGGAATCACATAACTCATTAGTTCCAAAATAATGCTGAAAGCCCACATTTTTTTTTACTCTACATTCAGGGTTTTATTTTACCAAGCATGTTGCAGTTTTAACTATTATTTCGGCTCAGAAATTCCAGGGTAACTTGGAAAGCAGTCTTGTTAACATTTGTACCGATCACAGGACACTCTCTTGTCTCAAGGCTAAAACGGGCAGGACCATTTGCTGTCCCTGTTTTTCTGGCAGCAGAGTTCTCTGTAGCATGCTTATAAGCAAGCAGAACTTGAGGTTCTGATTATCTCAAGCTGTCTGAAGCTCACATCGACAACTTAATTTTGAAAATTCTAAGTTGTTTAATATTTTAATTTTAGAAGGAAATGTGGAGGAGTGTTAATTTCATAACAGACCAAGCCTGAGAGATATGAGTGATAAATACAAATGAAAAGAATTAATTAATCTAATTAGAAGGAAACATGGAAATTCTATAGGCAAAAAATACTCCTTAGTTCATTCTTACATCACTAGTAATAAATATGTTAGCATATTCTAATGTGTTTGTGCTTATTTTAGTATTTGAGCCTCTATATTCAGTGTGTATCAACATTTCTGACTGCTTTGAACTAATTAGAGCCATATAGTACTCATGATGTTAGGATACAGAATGAACAGTCCTTGCAGAAAATGCTGTGCAAACTATACAGATGAAACTAACACGACCTTATTTACATCCGAAGCCAGCTATCAAAACCTTTATTTATTCCTTTATTTATGGTATCTCCGGATATTCACTCTTTCTCCCAACGTTTCTCAGGATGTGGGTGTTCTTTAAACCACTTTGAATTATTTGAGTCTTTTCTCCTGAATTCCCTTATAGCAGAGAGAAAATGGGTTGGAATTTATAACTCTGAAGACCGGGACCTAATTCATAACCCTGAAGTTCACTGGAGATTTTAAGGTACAGCAGTCTCAGCTCACTGGCTGCTGAATGAAAGCTCCTTTTTAATTTTTTTCATTTTTTTTTTTAGAAACAAACATTATATTACAGTCGTGTTTAACCCAGCTGGGGAAGCCTAATGTAGCTTGAAATAAGTTTTGTTATGAAGTAGTGATTCTGAGTTGGAATGCCTAGTCTTGCTGTCCAGGGGTGTTTATAGAGCCTAGCACCATCTTGGGAGAGAAAATTTGAAATAAAGGGATGCATTGTAAAGAATTATAAGCGTGCTTCAGAGGTAATCACTGGGTTTGGTTTAATTTATTTGTGGCTCTGTTTCTGTGCAGTACTTTCTCTTCTTCCCCATATTGCTAACTAGAGTTTCTACGGTTTCCATAGTGATATCACCAGGGAATTTCTTTTCTACTTGGTATTTGGTTTAGTATTGTTGATTTCTGGTCTTACACTGAGTCATAAACCCATTTCATGCTGAATAACCCTGAAAGGTATTAGGGAACCTGTTTGACGAATCAGTTTGTCAGTCCTCTATTTCCCAAATTGGATAAGGCATGAGCTTCTAAAATGTAGCAATTCCTCTAAAAGAATCCAGATAAATTCTGAAGAGCAGGGAGTCCCAGATACTTTCCAAATAAAAGAAAACAACAACAACAAAAAAAAAACCAGACATTTAACCAGATGTTTTTAAATTACCTTGAAGCAGTAAAAGAGAATCTACCTATAAGGATTTGCTAAACTTTTTGATCGATGTTTACTGAAGACTTCATTATTCAGTTAAAAATATAAATTTTCTTTCTTTTAAAAAATTGAGTTAACAAATTTTAGAGACAAAAAAAAAATTACTATGAAGGCCATTTTGTGAGGCACTATGGGATGGAATAGATGGAATTTAACAGTCTGCTCTCTACTCCCGAAATTTACTCAGAAGATACATGACCTTGGGTATATACTTAGGTATATATTCTCTCTAGGTATATAGTTTCTCAACATCATTTTAAAGAGTACTCTAATCCAAGTATATTATATACACTCAATAGGTACTGTTGTTTTCTCTATTTTTAAGTGGGGAACTGAGGCACAGAGAGTCTAAATAACATTACCAGGATCACACAGTTAATAGTAGACTTAATCTTATTAATTATCTTTCAAACAAGTGCAATACAGGGACTGCTCTCTTAACCACGACAGCATATCTTTGAACTGAGTAACCTACATGTATAGAAAAAGAGACTGAGGTTAAATAACTCACTAAGGACACTTAGCTAGTTGGTGGTATCTTTTTTTACCTGCATCTCATTTTCTTAAACACACAATGATATTATAAGTATTTATATTTTTAATAGTCAGCTATGCTCTGTTCTTTAAGAGAAATTAAAAGAAGTAAACTATATATTCTTACAAAGAAATAATACAAGTATTGCACATTTAATATTTCTTTAGACAACTGGAAAATATTAAAGAGGAAATTTAATTTTAACCTTTCTCAGTGTTTATTTTTAATAGTCAATGGTTATTCATTTAGAATAAAGAATGGATAAGCTATCAACCCCTTTCGTGTAAGACTTAGTGTGAATTACTGAATGGCGATTTACATATTTACGAATGCATCATAAACACCTTATGCGCCACCCCCCAAGATTCCACAGCACTTGTTTTTTACTCTGGCTATTTATGTTGAAACCAACTTTATTCAGATATGACCCCATATGGCCTCAGCTAAATCCCTTTTTTTTTTTGCCTCAGTTTGTTTCTGAGGTTTCAATATGGGACAGGAATGTTTTGAAAATGGCCAACATTCATATATCTGTAATTTGGAAAGGCACTACTTGACAAATGGAGAAATAATACTCATCTGTGTTGGAATTACTTCACCAAATAAAAGACATGCATGTGATTCCTTGACTTGGTTTCTGCTTTATGCGAAAACCTAAGCAAAGTCATGAGATTAGAAGATCCAGATGGCTGTATAATTGTGCATTCACCTTTATTTCTACCTGCGCCAATAGGGTAAGTACTGTATTTTCAACATTTGTACAGAAACTCTTATCCTTGAACTGGTTTAGCCTGAAGTTCTTTTCAAATAATCAACTGAAAGGTACTATTTAAAAAACACTTCATAATTGATGGGCTTTGTGTATATATGTGTATATATATACATATATACATGTACACTCACAAGCTTCAAAATATAATTAATCAATTTAAAATGTATATAACTGTGTATATACTATGTATACATATAGTATACAATAAAAAATATAGATGAAAGATAATGTTTTAGCATCAATTAAACCTGTACTTCTGGACTGTATTAAATCAGAATTAAAAGATATTATGAGATAGAAACAAGTCCATGTATTTTATAAACAATTTCTTCCTCATTCATGTAGAGACAAGCATTATCCAGAAATCGTGGCCTTGCTTTCAGACATTTGTGGGCTTTTTAATCTACTGAATGGTTGTGAACCTCAGACAGAGCATTTTTCACTTGGTGTCTAAGGGTAGATGACAAAAGCTTTATGCTTATTGCCCAAAGCTGTTATTCATGTTCAGAGTGAGAGATGGTGGCAATGATCTGTCCCCTTTATTACTCTCTTGAAGAAAAAAGTGAGGGTCCACAGTAACCTCCAAATACAATTTCGCTTTTCCTGATTTGGGACATTGAAAGGTGGGTTTCTCCCTATTGTTAAAATATGAAGGTTAATATGAATGATATATAAAGAAATGTGCCTAAAGTACAAACTATTTAGGTATCTCGTGTTCATTGTTTTTGAAGATAAACAGCCTCTTCTGGTAGGTTTATACTGATTATTGTACAACCTGAGTAATATTAATAATGGTAACAAAAATCATACAAATGTATTAAAACATTTATAGAACATAGCACTATGTACTAGTCATTTATATAAACTCTTGACACCTAGTATCTAATTAATCTACATACATTTGGTGAATTAGATACATTGTTATCCTTGTTTTAATCATTAGAGTATGTTCTTGGCATTCTTACAAAATTCTACTTTTGAACTTGTAGTGATTACTCCCGTACTGTGTTAGGAATATTATTACCTCTGTTTTCAATATGAGAAAAACAAAGCACAGAAAGGTTAAAATATATGCCTAAAGTCATATAGCAAGTAAGTGATGGAACCATGCTGGAAGCTCAGCAATCTGACCACAGCACTTACAGAAGGACCTGTGGCATTGAACTATAGAGCTCAAGACTATCAATGGACAAGAGTTCTCTGCCTATTCATATCTCATGCAAAGTGTACAGTGTTACATTATGGGTTATAGGATGATGGGCTTAAGTAGAGGGTTTTTTTTTTCTAAAGCATCTCCCATAAAAAATGTACTCAAAATATAGGTAATTATAGAAAGTGATTATTTTCATTTTGTTTTTGCTTTTTGCATTTCCAGATTCTCTACAGTGAACATGGGTAGCTTTGTAATAAAACTATCATTGCAATATATTTAAGTGTCATAAAGCTATGGCAAATATCTAAAAACATCCTAATCAATGAAATAAAGCTGTTAAATATACCAGAGTTAACATTTTCGTAATTATGATTTTTTAATTAAAAATTTTATAATACATAAGTTGCTTTCTTTCTATCTATCTATCTATCAATCTATCTATCTATCTATCTATCTATCTATCATCTATCATCTTTCTATCTATCTATCTCCAACAATACATATCTCAATGGAATACTAAAATACTGAATTTACAAATTTAATATTTGTCATTTAATTCTACTATAATTCTTTGTCACATACAGTCTTTTGCTGTATTTTTCTGTCATAATTGGCCTCATGTTATAAAAGTTATTAAAAGATATATCTGAATTTCATACCACATCTATATATGCAAGTTACTTAAACATTGTAAAACAAAATTTCATACCATGTCTGATAATTTTCGTATATTTATAATCCATCTCTTTTCACAAAGTTATGTTTTATATAAATGAGTGTTATATATTTATATCTCAAGAACATATTTTGATAATTAATTTACTACTACCATGAAACCTTAGTGGCATCTGTTCTTTACTAATTCATGATACACATATTAACTATTCAGTTTCCCCCAAGTATTTAACTATGTATGGATAGGAGAGAAATCTTAAGATATAAATTCATTCAGTTTAGTTAATGCAATTGTTTTAATTTTTAGCTAACTAAAGTTAATTTCTATATAGGGTGCCCATGTCAATATGTGCCAAGATTTAAATCTCAATACAATCAGCATTCTCACCACCATCCTTGGGTTCTATTTATGTTATGCATGGCATGTGGGATGTGAGTTTGACTTGTCTACATTCTTCCTTGCTGGTATTTAGTCTTTATCCCCATTATGTCTCTTACCTTTGTCAAAACGTTATTACCTCATCGCTCCTCTGCCTGACTTCTGTGTCTCTCTGGAGACTCATACGTTTCCCTTTGCCTACTAGGAACTTAATGAGGCTTTTGTGGGGTTTCACAAAGTTTGTTTTAACTTTGGACACCTGAGAAATTATTTCGCTCCAGTAAGTGCTCACTTTAAGTTGTTGATAGCTTCTTGGAAACTACTACTTTAAGTGAAATAACAATAGCAGAACCAGTTTTAAAATAGGCTAATTGATATAAACAAAAGTTAACTTCCTATGACACATTCTGGTCACAAAAATGTCACTAAATCTCTAAATAGAAACTCAAAACATTTCCATTATTAAACATTGAAGTAAATGTGCACTCACATTTACATACATTTAAGGAAGATTAATACAAATAAATAAGATCATTCTTTTCCGACCTACTTACTCCAGTTCAGGGTAACAGGTGGCTGGAGCCTCTCCCAACAACTTGGGGCAAGAGGCAGAAACCAACCCTGGACAGGATGCCCTTCCATCACAGGGCACACTCACTCACACCCACAGTCACTCAGATCAGGACAAGTTAGACACTCTAATTCACTTAATGTGCACTTCTCTGGAATGTGGAGAAAATGGGGGCCTCTGAGAAAACTCACGGAAGCATGGGGAGGATGTGTGAACTCTACAGAGGCAGTGGTCCTGGTGGAAATCCACGTTTTCCCCCACTCATTAATGTTATAAAAAAATGACATTGAGCAAAATTATGTTATTCAAGGACCTGCTGTTCTTTTTGATCATTATGGAGACAAGTAGGATTTCTGTGAGCCCCATTTTCAAGCTCATCTGGCTGAATATATCACTTTGATATTTTTAATTGGCCCCTTTGCATGTTACTAAGAATATAAGGAGCATTCTTGTAATCCTGGGCCATACACAGGCAGAGATTTCTAATCTCCTTTGGTTGTAATTTCGCAATCCAATGTAGAGTCATGCTATTGTCAGACCAGAAGTAATAATATATATATATATATTTTGTCACTACAAGTTATTGCTGGAGTAAAGCAGCATATACATTAATTGAATGGATTATTTAACTAACATATAGATATATAAAATTTTATTCATATTCTTTGCTGTTTAATAAAATCTAGTAGTCGTCCATTCTTAAATGCTGTGTAATATATCATCAAAAGCATAGTAAGGATGAGACTGAGTTTCTTTGAGAAGATGTAGATAAGGTGAAATCACATGAAAATGTATTTTTTGGTTGATAATTCTTACATTTATAATTTATTTTGAATCAATGTATTAATTAACATAATATACTAATCTTCAAATTTCAGTGTTTTAACATACTTAACATTTTCTCCTCATTATATCACAAATGACTGTGTTTCCAATATTGCCTGAATCTCCCAATATGAGATGGTAAAATTTTAAGATGTTTGAGGTTAAAAGACCAAAATAGATCACTAACTCATAAAGTGGACAGGAGAATGTCAGTTAAAAGTCATTGTGTAAAATATAAGTGATTATATTTATTGAGGGGCTTAAATTATATTTATAATATAATAGCTTCTGAACTTACTCATATCCTTGAAAGGAACTAAAAGTCATGTGTACCATTTAGATAAAAAAGATCATCAAATTCTGGATGACACATGATCTTTATCCACAAACATGGTATAGGTGTGGCCAGACTTTTGTATTATGTTTTATTTGTAAGTTATGAAACTATATATTCTTTGCCTAAGTAAGAGAAAAATACAGAGAACAGCTAAAAAATATCAAGTTCTTTTACAAGATTAAACTGAAAAAGAGAATTTTATTATTTATAAGTCTTTACAGATGAAAGCGAAAAGGGAATACGATCACCAAAGGAACGGAGGAAATGAAAATCAAGTGCTCACCAACCCCTAACTGTGAATATGTGAGATAATTTTTTTAGGCAACATAAAAATGAAGATAGATAAAAATAAAATAAAATTATGTAATTGTTCTGATTCACAAATAAAATTGTTCTAAATCACAAAAGATGGAGTGAGGTGAACAAACAATAATTCAATTCAATTTAAGCTATATTTGAAGTGGATACTCTAGAAATAAGTTGTTTTATATTATATGAGAAGATAGAGATGTTTGAGGTTATATTTATTTAACTGAAATATATGCCTATATAAAAATACACACATTCCATTTATATATTGATCTATAATTTAATTACTATAATTATTGATAAAGTCGGGTTAATATATACTATATTATTATTCACTTTGTGTAGGCTTTATCTGTTTTATGTTCTTTGGATTTTGCTTCCTTTCCATCTTTTAAATTAATCACACATTTCTAGAATTCTTTTAGTTCCTCTTATTAGTTGTACATTCTTTTACTATTTCTTGATGGTTACCCTACAGACATGCATACACATTTTTTATTTAATATTGTCTAATATAAATAATTTAGTTTGTCATTTCTAGTCTGCTAGTTTATCATTTCTAGTCTGATGATTCAAATACTAGAATCTTAAAATTTCATATACTACCACTTTTTGCATCATTGTATCATAGATTTTAATTTTACATACATAATTTAAATTTTATAGGACATTTCAATAAGTGTATTTTATAGACAATATTTTGTATGTATTCATAGATTTACTTTTCATATTGTTTTTTATTACCTTGTATGTTCCCATGTTACTATTTGAAATAATTTCTCATCTTTTACCACAAAGCTACTAGCAGCAAATTCCCTCAGTCTTGGGATATCTTAAAACATCTTTATTTCACCTTTTTTGGGGGGAGGGGCAGTATATAATCTTTAGTTATATGATTTTAGCCTGGCAGTTATGTTCTTTCAGCAATTTAAAAATGTTATTGCATTTCCTTCTGTCATTCTTCATTTCTTTTGAAGTGTCAGCTGCCAATGTTATTTGTGCCTCACTGAGAGCAATGCACCTTGTTTTTCTCTAGTGGTTTAGATGTTTTCTCTCTTCTTTTGGGTTATTAACATTTATACTGTAATATGCTTGAAAGGTTATCTTGGATTTATCCTGTTTATGCTTTACTGTTTTCATTGGATCTGTGGGTTTGGTATTTTCTCTTTTCTTCTACTGGCTCTTAAACTCTAATCTATTCTCTTTTCATCACACTTCAATTCCAGTCCAGAGTTTATTATAGACAGCTTAAAGATCTGTAAAAATATTTCAGTGGTTATCCACGGTGTAGTTAATGTGAATCCACTTTCAGCAATACCTTGTTTACTGTTCACTGGGAAACTATGGGAGATGAAAGTCTTCTATTTAGAAGCTTTTAAGCTAGAGACTCAAAAAAAAATCTTCACCAGAGTCATGTTTGCCCAAGAAACTAGGTTCATAAATATTTTCTCCTGCCAATCCAAATTTAGAAGAAAGAAAAAGATTTTCACCACTTCCAACTTTCATTGAACCCCGCAGATAGGTGATCAGAGAGGCTGACGTGGTGTAAATGCTTGCTACCTCTGATGGCTGATGGCCAGACGTCCAGAATCTCCCAGCTGCATCAGTCCAGGAAATTAGCAGTGGTCCAGCCAATGAGTTCTCTTGGCAAAGTTCACCAAATTATTAAGAGCTAGAGAAAAATAATATTTTACATTCTACCTTCTAAGTTCTTCTAGCTGGGCCTATATAAAATGAACAGACAGATTAACAAGAGAAAATCAATGTTTTAATACATGTGCATGTGGAATTCATATAAGCCTGGAAATTTTGAAGACAGTGAAGCAACATTGGGTATATATGACATTTTTGAACAAAGGAGAATGGGGTCGGGGGAGAAGTTTTAGACTTTGGAAATGGGACTGGGCCATTTATCAGTAGTTGAAGGGCAGAGTATACATGGCTGGCACATTCTTTCTGGGCAACTCAGAAACAATGAGGCACTGAGGTTATCTTACCAATAGGCATGGAGTCTTCCTGAGTGACAGTTCTTAACATTATTAAGCCTAGATTCCCTTACTAAAGCAGGTTTGTCGATCTGAGTCTCTTGGGCAGGAAAGTGGGGAAGGCTAAAAGTTCTTTCTGAGTCTTATATCTTGATAAGCAGCTTAAAATCAATATTCTAAAAAGCAGCTTTAGGGTGGCAAAATTTTGGTTCCCTTCACTACTTAAAAAAATAATGAAATTTCTTTTCATAGCTAATTCGTATAGCTGTATACACTCGTAATTTCAGTTCTCATCTGGAGCAGAAAAGTATATTAAATTTAACACATCTTTAGAGTGCATCAAATGATGGTGAATATCTCAAGCATATATAATTTTATTTGCCTTGTGCAAATTTTATTTACAGAGGAGGGTGGAAGCAAATTTTAAACTCAATGGAAAAATAGAAACAACGCATTTCCAGGTTGATCAGCAGGAACGTAATGTAAAATACAGGCTCCCACGGATATAATGCCATATGCAGGTCTCAGATTTTTGATTGCAGTTAAAAAATAAAACTTGTTCATACAATTAAATGGTCCACTACTACTCTTATGTTTGAAAATGAAATTTCTCAAGGTCTTTTTATTTTGGGAACGGGAAGAGCATCTTAAAAGAATGTTGTCAAATTCACACTAATGGACTCTGGCAGCCTGTCATGATTAGTTGTGCCTCACTACTCTACTTCTACTAATTTAACAATGTGTTTGAAGTGTAGTACACTTTCAAACTGGCAAAATGTCAGGGAGGTTTAAAAATAACTCTCAGTAGCACAGATAGCCTAAGCTGGTCAGCAGGTGTTATTATTAGTGTCCTGTGATTCTCCCATGTTTATTGAATTATTGTTGTGAGATGGGGCTAAACAAAACTTAACATTGTAAATTTCAGTGTCTTGTTTTTAAAACTCTTCATTGAAAAGGGTATGAAGGTTCATAGCAACAAATATATCCTTGCTAATAATCTCCTCACAATATACTCATTAGTGTTCCAGGAATATAAGTTCTATCTGATACATGTTTGTTCTCCTACTGATTGTGGACATAACCATCAATAGAAAATTATATTTGGATTACAAAAAGCAAACTGACTGAAATCTATACAGTTTCAGTCATTGTATTGGGAAATATATTCCAAAGTCAAGGTCGGAACTGAAGTCAACTACTTGAGGTTCTAGTTACTGATTCTTAAGAGGTTTCTGATTTTTCTAATGACTTATTATATGACTTGAAGCTTATACAAAAGAACCAAATGAATCAGTTTGGCCTTTTCCCAAATACTTCCATGTGTTTCTCTGTAGAGCAAGCCTCCCTTATTGAACAACCTCTAGAGTAATGAGTTGTAAGTGATAAGAACAGGGATTTCTTTTTTATGTACTAGAAGTCATAGCCACATCTGAAAAAAGCTGATTTTCTAAATTGTTTAGTGCATTCCTTTTCTACTTAATAATATAAAGATACTGTCATTTTTTCAAACAAAGTGAAACGTTGTTAATGAAGAATTGAAGCCTGTTTGAAGTGCATCATAGAGAGGGAAAAATATAATGTAAAAAGGTTAAAGACTGTAGAGTTAAGAAAAGACAACTACAAGGTGATTAATAGTGATTCCAGAGAGTGTACAAGGTGGAGATTGTATTTATGAAAGCAAGTGTGGAAGTATCTCACTGAATACTATGAGCATTCAGTAGGAGCAGGGAAAAAAATACTTTTGCCCTGGGACTACCATAACATAAAATAAGAAGTACCCAGAACATACTTAGCAGTGCTTAAAAACCAAGTATTGAAAAGATAAAGACAATCTTAAAAATAAAAAGAAAATAAAATGTAACACTCCTCAAAGAAAAATAGCAAAACCCAGATACTCAACAGTGCAGTCCTTACACTGTCAAAAATATAATTAAAAGTATGGGACATGTGGATAAGAAGTAAATTGTGGCTCATCATCAAGAGAAAATTCAGTCATAAGAAATATACACATAGATAATACAGAGATGATAAAATTATCATAAAAGGACTTTAAAATGGTTATTGTCTAAAGATTTAAACAAAAAGTGAGGGAACAGATGGTAAATTTAAATACATAAGAAGAAATATAAAGAATAATTGTGAAGTTCTAGAATTTTATATTTATATATGTATATATAAATCTATAAACTGCTGGATGCTTTTGATAGCATATTAGCTAAAATAAAATTAGTGAACTTAAAGACAGAACAATAGAAACTGTCTAAACTAAATAACTTTTTTATATACCAGCAATGAATAAGTAGAATTTGAAACTGAAAACATGCACCATTTACATTAGAATTACCCAAAATGAAACATTTAGGTTTAAGTCTAACAATATTTTTAAGAACTATATGATGGGAAAAGACAAAACAAAACAAAACCTCTACTAAATTAAATCAGAGAACAACTAAATATAGATCCAATGATTTAAATTCTAGTCCAAGGTCAAGAGAAGACTAGATGAGATGGACCAGCACAGCATTGCCTAAATTTGAAAGCAACCAAGCTGTGCTTCAGTACGTAAATGGGCAAATGAACAGTGGTACCTTTCAGAGACAATAGAACATTATTCAGCACTAAAAAGAAATGAGTTATCAAGCTATGAAAGATTACTTAAATACATATTACTAAGTGAAAGAAGCCAGTCTTAAATGCTATATACTATTTGATTCCAACTATATGACATTCTGGAAAAGGCAAAACTTTAGGCAATAAAAAGGTCAGTGTGGTTACCGGGGATTAGGGTGTAGGAAGCGATGAATAATTGGGGCACAGGAATTTAAAGGCAATGAAATGACTTGGTATGATAGTATTATTGTGGATACACTTATCCAAACTCATAGAATGTACAAAACCAAGACTGAACCTTAAATGAAATTAAGGACTTTGCATAGTCTATGTAGGTTCATCAGTTGGAACAAATGTACTGCTCTGGTGGAGGATGTTGATAATGGGAGAGGATATGCATATGTGAGGACAGTGATTATATGGGATGTTTCTGTGTCTTCTCAATTTTTCTGTGACCCTAAAACCACTCTAAAAAACCCACAAAACCTCAGATTAAATAATTGACGAATAGAAAGACAGATAAACAGACAGACATTTCAATATGTGTGTGAATCCACGATTATCCATGGACACCCCAGGGGCAGAAGGTGTATGGCTCTCATGTCTGAAGCTCTGTTGTTGCCTGGCATAGAGTTTGGCACATACTTAGCTAGCATCCAGGAATTTTAGGTGAACTCATTCAATCATATGTTCTATGGTTTTGAGAGTACAGGATAAAGAAATGCTGAATTAAAGGCAATGGTGTAGAATAGATTTCAAGGAAAGCTACATACAGGGAATAAGTCTTGAGCAGGGCCATGAGTGTAATTAGGTCTATATATCCCCAGAAATTATTTTACCTCAGAAGAGTCTTATAATATTAAAAACATACTTTCTTCCATTTGATTCATTGAAACCACACTTCCTTGTTTTTTCTACCATAATTATGACCACTTCTTAGTCATTTTAACTTTCTCATACTCCTCTCTTTAGCCTTTAAATATATAGATTTTTCAGTACTCTTTCTTAGGTCCTTTCTTCACATTTCTTCACTCTGAGCTTTCTCAGCCATGGCCAAGGGTTTATTTTTAACTATTCCCTTTGCTTCCTCTCTAGCTCCAATAAACTATGTTTTGTACTCCAGCCAGAGCAATCTTCTAAATTTCAAACCTGATTATGTGGCATTCCTATCCTCATTTAAAAATATTTAATACCTTCTATTTGCCCTTTGCATCAGGATAAAGATAGTGACAATTATCAGAATAGTCTTGCATGATCTATCTCCTAAGCTTCATTTGACTTCACTGCCTACCCCACTACTCTGCTGCACTTTCTATTCTGTTGCTCTAGGCTGTCCTGTAATCACCTAAGTCTCTCTAAATTTTCTTTGTAGAATGACTCACAGATGGATTTTTTTTTAAGGTATGGAATTTTGTTTTGAAAATAAAGCAATCAACCTTCTTTGACTAGGACTTTACAATTATAAATGTGATCATATTCATGTAATTTGGGTCTTCAAGAAAGAATAAATCACACAGTATGTTCCAGGAAAACATTTTTGGATATTATAAAATAAGCTAAAATGACCAATGTAACTCCAGAGTATAGTGCCTGTTATTGAAATTCTTAGTTTCTAGCTTTATAAAAACTCTAGTAGTTTTTATTTTTTTTCCCCAATCTGTCCAACACCATTCCATGACATTAACCAAATATTAAATGCAGGGAATGAAATGGATTCTCTTCTCTGCTTTACTCCTACATAATCCTTCCTCCCAACAGCACCCCCCATACATGTGACTTTTAATCTAGTTAGAAACCCACAGCTTTTTCTCATTAAATTATTCCTCAAACAAGAACTTTTTTGAGGTACATATGAGGTCTCTATGCAAGCAACAGGAGAGCTTTTAATTGGCTTTCAAGAATTGCAATAAACAGCCTTTAAGATATTTCAAATACTAAGGGAAAAATGCTAAAGAGATTTAGAAAAAAAACTTTGAATTTAATTAGACCTGAATTTCTTAGCTAGATGAAATCATTGGTGTGTGTTGTGTTATAAAGTAAGCACCCACAAGAATCTATAAACAAGACATTTCCTTTTCTTTTGAGAGGTAATTAGGCAATTCTCAAGTAATGTTATGTCAAAAAACCTAGCATAGAGTAAGTGCTCGATTTATGTGTGAAGAAGTACAACATGGACATTTTTATTTTCATTTCTCTTACATTCCCCATACATGGATAACCTTGTTGCTTTACTTAATTTCAAAATATCAGACATATTGGACGCTGCAATTGTGACATTATTGTTTTCCTCCCAGCACAAATGGCTTTAAGGATGGTACAACTGCTACTCTCAACAGACCAGATGGAAGCACTCTTGATTACTGTAGCTTTATAATAAGTTGAAATTGGTAGGGTGAGTCCTCCCATACTGATTATTATTGTGTTGGCTATTTTAGATTCTTTTCCCTCTTGTGTAAAATTTAGAATCAACTTATTAGTATCAACAAAGTACCATGCCAGTGTTTTGAATTATATTGGATCTATAGATTAAGCTGGATAGCCCTGGAGTTTAAAAATATTGAGACTATCAATCTATGAACACAAATTATCTCTCCATTTATTTAGATCTTTGATGACTTACATTCTACATATATATCTTATACATATTTTGTTAGATTTATACCCAAGAACTTTATTTTTTTGTTATTGTAAATTTTATTTCTGAACAATTAAATAGCTTTTTACATAGAAAATCATATGAAGAAAAACATTTATTATTTATTTATTATTTTACACTCCAAATCTGTATACATCTTTTTTCTTTTCTTGTATTCTTGAGCTAAATAGTGCTTCTAGTACAATGTTTAATAAGAGTGGTGAGAAAAGACATCTTTCTAATTTAGAAGGGAAAAAACATTCAGTCTCTCACCTTTAAGTATTAAAGTATTAGCTAGGCTCTAATAGTTTTTTTTTTCATAAAGCTGAGAAAGTTCCTCTTTAATCCTAGTTTGTTTTATCATGAATTGGAGTTGTATTTTGTCAAATGAGTTTTCTGCATTAATTGATGTGATCATATGATTTTTCTTTTTAGCGTATTGATATGTCGTGTTACATTAATTGATTTTCAAATATTGAACCAACCTTACATACCTCAAAAAATAATTTATTTTTAAGAGTTTGAAACTCTCTTCATTCTCACATTTATATTTATTAAAATTAATCTCATTGAAAGCTTAAATTCTTAAAATGTCTTAGTTCTTTATATATATATTTTTAGTATCAAATGCATATCATGTCTCATATAGCTTTATGTGTATGTCTTTATATCTTGTTAAGCTATTTTAGTAGGAGAGAGACTAACAAAACCTTGGATCCCGTACCCAGAATTTCTTCTTCAAGATGATGTCAATTGGCAGGATTCTTTTTTCTTGGTACATTTTTTTGTCACTTCTTCGGTATATAAACTTATTACCTCCTTTAAACCTCAATACATGTAAAAATATATTTTATATATACTAAGAGTTGTTTTAATAGTAACTTCTAATACTAATATTTATAAATTAGATTTTAATTTTCTAACAGTTCTTGAACATCCCCCCCGACACACACACATACTTTGTTTGTTTTATTCACAATGGTACCTGAATAGAACTTTATAATTTTTATGAATTCTTATGAACTTTGCATCTCTTGTTTCCAATTTAATGTTTTCCAACCTATCTCTTTGGTAATCTATACCTAAGATTTAAGTTAAACATACTAATCTTATGAGTTCAACATATCTTCTACAAGAAGAAGTTTTATATGTCCACATCCTTGAGATTTTAACATTGATTGCTTATTTTGTGGAATCTGCTATGATGAATCAAAGAAAGAACTCTGTAAAGAGATTTGTGATATTAATGTTACATGTAGTATGTGAGAGGGACCATCTCAGATGCCAAAGAAAGAAATTAGTAAAACATTTCTCTCTTTTAAATTATTTTTACAGAGAAATCATTATCATTATCATTGATATAACTTCCAAGTGACCATTAAAATTACTGGACAGGGGCAGATAAAGATTCCCACAATTAACCTTCATTAACCTTTCCTCTTCTCTGTCCTTTGGAAATTATATTGTATAGTTTAATGAGTTCCATTTTGCTATTGATCATTATCACTGTAATAAAACTTTTTTATTACAGATTTATGCTAAAAAAATTAACTAGACTTTTTCTTTTCTTACTCTGTGTTTTCAAGTCTCATATAGGATGTTTTGTATTTTTTTGCCTCTCAATCTGCCTACCAGACAGTCTGTGACCAAGGCCAGACCTTAACCACAATCTTCTACTTCAGATTACAGTGAGGATAATACAAAATGTTTTGAGTTTTCCACTCCAAATGGCCATATTAGTAATATTCACTTTCTTGCTAACTAATAAACTATTCTGCATCTTAACGATGTGGCCTGGAAGGCAAGACATGTTCAAGAGCAATGAGTGGAAAGGTGTACACCTTCGCAGCCACAAGATTTGTTATTCTGGTTATATGGATTCCACTATGCAGTATTTTCTATTTGATTTAGAAAAAAAATGAAATCAAGAAACTTGAAATAAAATAAATATAATTGCACTTGATTATTTTACATCAAGAAAAGTATTAAGATAACTATAGAATGGACTATGCAGCTGTCCCCATATGTTATTATTTAAATTAAAGTATTTTGAAGAAAAAAATGCACATACATATACATTATATGTGGTGAAAAAGAGAGATATACTTTTTGATTATTCATTACATTCTGAATATCCCTATTTTTTTTTTTTTTTACATTTTTGAGGGGAAACACTCTAAGAGGAGTATAAAAAGGGGTTGTGAGCTTTTCTTCCCTCAGTATATTCTCCTGTAACTAGATTTTTCCAGGGATGTAATGTGTCAAATATTTAAGATTTGAAACTTATAACTTGGGGAGGTCAGTCTGCCACTGTTTTAATCATAGGCAAAGGATTAAACCATTTGAATGAAATTGTCTGTGTCTAATACACTACATCTTTACTCTAAAAGTCCTATTTTTGTTCGTTTAATATGCCCAGCCTGTCACTAGGCTGCCCTTGGATTCTGTGAAATGCCATTTCTTGTAAATTTTGGCTTCTTTGCCAGAGGAGAAATTATTGTTTTCTTATCCTAAGGCTAGATGCCATTTTGACATATTTTTAATGTAAATGCCTCTTATCTACTCCTATACATTTGAAAATAAGAAATTACAGAAGAAAGCCTCTCCAAACATTCCACTCCAACACACTTCTAGTCCAAAGTTAACCTTGTACTCTCTACTCTGCCAAAAGTTATTCTTTAAACTGCATTTTATTTTCAACCATTTTATGCATGTAGCATTCTTTCCTTGTATGTTTGGCTTGTTTATTTTTATAAACTGGTGAAAACTGAGATTGTACCATCATTGCTCTGCATTTCCTCAATCTACTCCTAATTTTTTTTTCTTTCTTATCATGTCTTATCCTGTTGGTAAACTCAATCTTGGTCACTTGTCTTCATTTTTCTTTGAAGAATGACTATAACAACATGGATACCAAAACAGATTTTCTGCAACTTCTAGATTCCAACAATAGCTATGGATTCGTATCCTTAAAATCTCACATCCAGAATTTTAATCATCTCTCTTTTCAGATTGTAGAGAAGGATGTTGTGAGACTTGGGATACTGAATAATATCTATATCCATTTCATTATCTGAAGGAAGGGAAAACTGCTAATATGATCACCTGTCTAGACATGTTATAGAAAAGAGGAAACTTTTATATGCCCTATATAAAATTTCCTGTGATGTCATTCAACATTTTAATTTCCTTTAGGTGCAAAGAATTGGACTAATTATAATCTTCGATTTTTGACACTGTCCCATCATCTTTCCTTTGAAGTATTTTATTGTTCATTTTTTTTCTTTATTATTTTTCGGCGTTGTGTTTGGAGTCCCCAAGACTATCCTCATGTTTGGCGGTTCTCTAGGAAGACTTGTAGGACTCATTATATAGTCATCCTCTTCACTATGATTTATACCAGCAAAAGATGCAAAGCGACATCAGCAAAGCGAAAACACATGTAGAACAAACTCTAAAGAAAACCAAATGCAAAATTCCAAAGGTCTTCTTCTGTACAGTCGCACCACATGTGAATTCTTCCAGCATCATATTATAACAATATGTGTGAAATGTTGTCAAACAGAGAAGCACATTAGAGACTAGCGCCCGGTTTTTATTGGGGGTTTGTCACATTGGCACACTCAGTCTGGTATGTATCAAAATCCAGATTCCCAGAAGAAAAGCAAGTGTTCCGCATAGACCACATTGTTTGTCTAAGTACAGTGAGTCATCATCATTTAGGAAAAAAAAACATATATTTTAAAATATATATTAGTGTAGGGAACTCTGTTCCTACTTGCTAGCTAAGATCCAACCTTGTAAGGAGGCATTTGTAAGGATAGCAATCATCTCAGGCTTACTATGTTAACTTTTTTTCTGCACTGATGTGCAGACAATTGTACTAGACTATTTAAAAGATGTTATATAATTTTCATTACAGATGCTACTTATCTAATTTAGTTATAGTAGTAAGTACCTATGATTCATGATACCATTTTTACAATAGTCACCTGAAAGTCAATTTCATGTTGAGAACATAATGGTAAATCACGTTTTTTTCCTAGGCAGCGATATAGGCACTTAAGTTAAAGAATCATTTGCCTGGCTTGGCCTCTTTTTTCTCTCCTACTGATTTCTCCTTATGCATCAGTATTTCTCAAAACCTTTCCTGAAAACACCATCCCTCACTGATTGCACTTTCTTCTGATTGTTTTTTGCACTGTTGAATATAAAAAAGATTACCATCTTACTAGGAAAACATTGGCTTGTGATTGCACCCTCAGTTTAAAATCTACTGTGTGCTTCTTAGGCATGTATTATTTCTTAATTTCTCTAACCAATCTGTGCAGATTTGATTAAATCCATCATTTTCTATAATTCTGTCACTCTGTCACTATGTTTGGATACTTAAGGAAACTTCAGTTATTTCCTTGAATAGTATGCCATAGACAAATAAAACCCAGTAGTTTAGCTGTTACGAATATTACCAGAAATTTTCTAAACCAGCTTCTAACACTGCTTACTTCTGTTACCTGACCATCTCCTCTAATCTAGCTGGATCTTTATCTCTCATACTTTCAGCATTCAGGACACTTAGAACGGACATCTAGTACCCTTCTATTTTTAACATTAAATATAAAAGATCACATAGCTTAATTCTCTTTAACTCTAATCAACCCTAAAATAAATTAACTTCTTATCAATAGAATAGACCACAATCACTGTAGCTTTGATTTATATATGGTTGTTGATTCTTGAACTAGAGAAAGGGAAAAGATGAAAAGCCACCATTGCCAAAAGCCAGTCCATTGAGAGTTCCATTAAGTTATTTCAGTCTTGCTTAGTTGGCTCCAATCTGATGAATTCACAACCTGAGCTATTTGGCTGGAGTCTGTTTTAGACGATATTTTAAAATTCTTCCACCCAATTTTTTTCCTTAACCTATTTAGCAGCATGAAATCCCATATTGTCTGTTGGGAAATAATTACAAACTTTGATCTCTGCAAGAGCTTTCTATTTTTTTTTTTTCTAATTTTGGATATGTTATGTATATGTTTTCTTAACATATAAAGTTCATCCAACTTATCATCAAAGCCATCAACAGATTAATAAGTGGTAAATTATTTATGTGAGCATAAACCCAAAGCAGTATCATGTTTTTACATTTTTAATAGATGTCTAGGAATTATTTTTAATCATTTAAAATAATTATACTAAATATAATAAAACTTTTTAAATGTTAATATCAATAAATGATGTTATATACACTAAGAAAAAAATCAAATGTTAGTTTTATAAATATGAAACAATGCATTGATCTTATTGATGATAATATAAGAGGCCTACCTAAGGAAATGAGAGGCTGAAATTTTCTTAAGACTTCATTTGTCCTGCTTAGAATTACTTAATAGACTTCATTATAGGACAAGGAAAGACTCATTCAGGACTCAAAAATAGCAATTTGGATTTCATAGGGCTTTTAGAATTCTAATACCATGATTAGAATAAATGAATAAAGAAAGGTGTACAAGGTCCTTCAGTCACTATTAAATACCTGGCAAATTTTATTACACATGACTTGAGGGAAATAGACAGGAATTTAAGAACTGATTATAGAAAACACAAAATCAAACAGCTCTTGAATATTTGCTTGTAGCTCAAAAAAGACAATGGGTTTTAATCAATCAAACTTGTTCTGTTGTCTTAATTCAAGAGAACTGCATTAAAACTAATATAAAAAAAACTAGACTTCAGTAAAATCCTTGAGGCTTATCTCAGTCATATGCACTATGATTAACAAGCCCAGCATAGACTCAACATCAAAGGCCAACAAAACTTCAAAAGACTAGAAAATTGTAGCCTATTAGTTTTATTACAGGATTCCCTCCTTGTGACAATAAAATGCTGATATAAATGATATTATATAAATGATTCTCTTCACAAGTGGGGCCAGGGAATTATAAAATGTTCAAAAAACTTGGTCAGACTGGTTATTCTTTTTGTTTTTTTGAAATTAAACTGACACTGAAATACATTATAAAAATACATTAATATACTTATAGCATCCACCACTTCATGAAACACATAGTTTCTTTGATTGACTAAATAAAATTGCGCATTCTACACTCCAGACATGAAACTCATGACTGACCTTGTTCTGAATCATTATATTATTGACATAAAGCCTTTGCTTATAGAAATAGTCTTTGGAGAGACTGAACATTTTGTTTCCATGACATTTACATTGTTTTACTAATTGCTTTCTAATTTCTTCAAATTTCTTACTTCCCTCTCTTACTTCATGTTTTTTCCTGTTTTAGTAAATATTCTAGTAACTGCTTGAAAGAGGATCATTCAGATGATAACTTTCTCAGGCCTTGTATGACTGGAAACTCACATTTATTAATTTCTTACATGTGATTTTATGTAACTCTTTTGTTGAAACATGTAAAAATGCACATATAAAACAACAACTCTATGAATTTTCACATAGAACCACTATACATATCAAAAAACAACAGTAATTTGAAATGGAAAGCAAAATAAATGTGTGTGTGTGTGTGTGTGTGTGTGTGTGTGTGTGTGTGAATGCTTGTGTACAAAATCAAGCATCTGTAGGCACCCTAAGTCACATCTTACTTATAAAATAAGTCCTATAGATTCAAAAATTGTAAAAAGAACATTCTAATTTAAAACAAAATTTGTTTAATAATAAATAGGTTTTGTATTTGTTATAGTAGAAACTTTGATATAAATGAAGAATTCCTCTCTAAACCTGCAATTTTATGCCCTGATGCCCAGGGTCAGATATAAATGTAAAAGCATATAAATGAAGGAAAAAACCTAGGTTACAATAAATCATATTAATAAAATGTGAGCAATAATTATGATAATGAGTATAATGTTGATGAAATAATTTAAGCTTATTGTACAATATATATCAGGAACTTTATCAAGCTTTACATGAGTTATTTAATTTCATGATGAGCTCATACTCTGTAAAATGGAAATAATAACACTATAGTCATAGAGTTGTTGGAACACTCATACATGTAAAGTCCTTACAGAGTGCCTGGAAGATATTATTATTTAACACTTTGCATTTTTTTATTGTAATTATGTGCCATTTCACTATAAAAGGAATAGACGAGACTCAGAAGAAATAGGAATTGACGAGACTCAGAAGTCTTCGCTATTTTACCCAATGTCCCCTAGTAAATAAATTGGAAAATAGTTACATAAACATTCCTCACTCTGATCCTAAAATTCATGCTTCTTTACTGTGCAACACTATCTCTTTTAATATTAGGAAAGGGATAGCAATATGCTATTTTGATATTACTACATAATTCTTATATTCATTATTCCATATATATTCGGGTTTCTATTGATCAGTTTTGTTTTCTGTAAAATGATGGGTTGGACACAGAAGTGATTTTTCCCCACTATGGCATGGAAGAATACTTTTCGTTCAAATAACTCTAATTAGTCTGTCAAAGTTCATTTCATATGTACATTATAAGAATCTTACAACTACCTCTAGAAACAAGTGCTTTTTTCATCAAAGATCTTCACTTGATCCATTTATTCTGCTTTGAGATATTTTGCAGCAGTGTAGTGAAAGAAGAACATAGCTTACTCCTCCAGGAATCACTAAAGCAACTTGTAATAGATGAACAAATTGGGTAATTTTCACCTCTTCAATGTAAAGAAAGGAAAAAATTAAGCGAATTGTTGCCACTTGGCATTTCTTTCTTTCTTGAGCAGAGGGCAGTGAGAGAAGATTCTCATTCAATTCTTTTATATAAAACCCACATTAGACTTAAAAAGAAAGTGCTTCTTTTCTCTGTAAGTAGCTCCTTGATTTTGTTAAGTTGGCATTTGTTCTCTCTTTTTCTATTAAGTCACCCATCAGTTGGTAAACTGGGGCTTGTTACACACATATCAAGTGAGAACAGAAACCCAGAGTCATTAACTGTGATTTGAACATAACAACATATCAAGTGACTTTGCTGAATCATGTTCCCATGAGGCACAGAGAGGCTGGCTGAAGAACACACAGATGGAATTATCATTCTGAATTTATCTTTTCTCTTTGCCTATTCTGAATAATTTTAAACTACCTCAAAATACCTTGGGTGTGAGAGTATACTTATTATTATTATTATTATTATTATTATTATTATTATTATTACACATTTTCAATTTGAGCGAAAGAGAAAAGAGGTAAAAACTTAGACGCTCTGACAAAGAGCCAGGATTGAGTACCAACCTATGATGTACGTATATGTGCTTCTTATTAAATGCAAACTGGATGATACTCCTAAATTTCTTTAAATTTCTATTAATGTAATTAGTTTCCAAGCTGTTAAATATAAGAAGTTAAAGATACGGTTTTGATAAGTCATGACAAAGATGAAGGCTGGTTTCCAGAAAGCTTAAATAGGAATGAATACAAAAAAGAACATAGCTTTCAAAAGGGAGAAATGATTTTTATGGAAGTAGTGAGTCCTGAAGCATCCCTTCATTCCATACTAAACTAGAATGAAAGTGTACCACCCTCTTTTATCGCTATCCCTCAACATCTACCCGTCCTTCTTTTTTTGGATACAAACACAAACAAACAAAGATATTTGGTAGAATAACAGATGCTTTTTGACATTTGGGAAAAGAAAATATCTAAGTGTGATTTGCATTATGATTCTAGGACCTAACTCCTAATGCCATTATACACTACAGTAATTTATGCAAGAAATATTTTTTAACATCTCTATGCTAGGCAATATTCTAGAGCCCACCACATATTACCAAAAAAAAATGAGCAAAAAGAATTATTATACTAAAACTTACAGAGCAGACAGAGACTAATACATAATAAGCATAATAAATAAGTATATTGGTAGAGCAAAACCCCCATTGAAAATTATAGCAGAAAAAATAGAATTAGGATATGTGTATTTGTATGTGTATTGGTTAGGTGTGAGTGAGAGGGCGTAAAGTCAGAAATTCCTCATAAATAAGGTGGTATTTAGATACAGACTTGAAATACATGGGCAAGTTAGCCATGGAACTGTCCTGGAAATGTAAATTGTTATAGACAAGGGGACAACCATCACAAAATACCCCAAATAAGACATAGGTCCATGGCACATCAAAGTAGACGATAAGGAGAAAAACAATACTGTATAAATGATATCGGGTTGTGTAGCCAACGCATTTTAATTTTGGATGGGAAACCATTGCAGTATTTTGAGGAATGGAATGGTGAGGCTTGACCTATATTTTTAAAAGGTCATTTTGGGTGCCGTGTGTCTTAGGGTGGTAACAATGGAAGCTGGGAAACTAGCTGAGACATGAGTGATAAAAGGTCAAAATCAAAGTTTAATTTGAAAGAATTGCCAACAGGAATTTCTCACACATTACATATGAGATATAAGAATAAGATGATTCCAAGGTTTTTGATGGAAGCAAGTATAAGGTGGGGTTACTGTTGGATAAATTGGTGAGATGGAAGGGAAAGCAGATTTTGAAGGGGAAAAAAATCAAGTTAAAATTTAAACAAATTAAGTTTGAAATGCCTGTTTGATATCTCAGTGAAAAAATCAAGTAGTTAGTTTGATATATAACTTTGAAGTTTATATTCAAACATGAATATAGGAGGGAGCTAAAGTATATACTCAAGGAGTTTTCAGCACACCAATGGTATTTTAATATGTGATAATGAATTTTGTCTACAGGAGAGTAAGTAAAGATAAGTAAGACACCAAACACTAAGCTTTGGGGACACCAGCAAGGACAACGAGAATAAACAGTCAGTCAATCAGTCAGTAAGAGGAAAAGCAAAAGAGAATGATGACATGTATGCCAAGGAAAAAAAGAATATCAAGGGGGAGGTATGATCAATTGTATCAGATAATGCTATAGGTCCACTAATTAGAACTAGGAACTGACTAATTATCTAGTGAGATATGCTTCTAGATTTTGTCTTGTTCTGTTTGTTCGAATTTGCATCTCTTCATTTTATTCAATCTCAATGTGACAAAATGGTATATTTTTCTTTTCACCTTTGCATCTTTACATCAGCACTCTGCCTGGAACAGAGGAGCTCAATACACATCTGTCGAATGGATGAGTGCCTCAATAAGTGTTATATCTGGAAAGCTGTTAAGCCCATTCATTTCAAAGAAGTTGATAGGCAAACTGAATTTCACCTTTGGAGCACATAATTAATGTTGGAAATCACATGTAGGCCAGGGAAAGAGCACTGCTGTCCATGACAGTGGAGTTCTGGCATCAGAAATACCCCGGTGAGCTACTCTGGACTGTCCTTAAGTGAGGTGAACATTGCAAGTCGGCAGGTTTGGGACGTGCTGGCAGCGCTGCACGGGGAAAAATTACACAGCCCGTTACCAACTGACTTCAGGTCTTGCCAAAGTCATTTTCTTCTCTTTCTTTCTTCAGCATGAGCACACAATGAAAGTAGTATTACCCCTAGTATAAATATATAGGTGCCTTACTGTTCAAGAGTACAGCTGAAACTTATTGGATTTCGTTAACCAATGTAACCATAAACATAAATAAATAAATCTATAAATATATAAAAAGCAAAGATTTGAGCAATGAATTCCCAGAAAAGGATATATGAATTGCATTTAGAGATATGAAAATGTTCAACCTCAATCACAATAAGAGAAATGTAAATTCAGGCGACTATGAAACCTCATTTTATATATGTCAGATTGGTAAAGGTGAAAAGGCCAATAGCATATTATTTGTTGGGAATATGGGGAACTATACAATCCACACATTCTTAGAAGCAATAAAATAAGTAGGAACTCTGCAAACAGTGATTTCCAACATCTATCACAATTTTAAATATAATTTTAAAATTTAAATATAATTTGAAATATTATTCTCTTACAGTATTTGTCTTTAGGTGTAGTTTTGTATACATGCAAAATGACATGATATACTAGGATGTTCATTGCAGCATTATTTATAATAGCAAAAAACTAGAAACACCTAAATATCTATTATAAGACACCACTCTACAACCGAATACTGTGCCACCATCTAAAAGAATGAGGCAGCTCCACACAGGACTGAAAGAAAAAAATTTCAAAATATTCTATTGAATGGAAAAATAAGATTGCAGAGCAATATAGATAGTCTGCTACTCTTTGTATGTGTGCTCCAGGGGAGGAACATATGTTTGTAAATGAGTAGTATCTCTTTAGAAAGATATGCAAGAAAGTGATAGCGATGGATGCTTCCTGGGAGGGGAGCTGGGAAATTGGGTTAAAAGGATGCAGAAAGAGAAAAAAAAATAGTGTTACCTCTTTTTAGAAGCTCAGCGATCAAGTGTCTGTTAACTTGTATCCCAACTACTTTTGGGTAAATCAGCAGTACTTTTTTCCTTTCTGCGTGTAGATATAGTATAATTCAGAATATACTTGCAAATTGTCTTAGAACCTAGATTTTGAGAATCAGCATTCATTTGTAAGTAACAATTTTTTCAGCAGTGCAAATTTACTTATTTCAATATTTTAATGAAATCAGAATATAGAGCCATGCTATTTAAGAATATGGAAATATTTAAAAACATTCCAATTTAATGTATATTCACTTTATGATTTATGTAAAACATAAACAGAGGATGTTAAATTCTATGTATTGAGGGATCATCATTTTTATTTTTTAAGAAAAAACCTTATCTACCATAAAAAAAAAAAGGCCAGCAGTAAATGCAATAAAATATATACTTTCTTTGACCTTGGATAATAGTTGTAAAACTATAGTTCTTTTATCCATCTATTTTTCTTTCTTTCTTTCTTTCTTTCTTTCTTTCTTTCTTTCTTTCTTTCTTTCTTTCTTTCTTTCTTTCTTTCTTTCTTTCTTTCTTTCTT